>JAQFZU010000200.1:0-39132 GCA_034696185.1 Henia vesuviana | reverse complement strand
GGCTGCACTTAGATCGGCAGCCATTGCAGCCATTGCAATTTTTCACCATTAACGTCTCCCTCTGTTGCAATTGTCCTATGTTGCAATTGGCCAATTCATATTTGCCGCTTCATGACGTCATCGCCGATTTCAACCAATCACAACGGCTACAGCGCACACGACCACCAACTGAGCTTTAATATTATAGATGCTGGTGGCACTGTTTGGAAATCCCCCTAACTAGACAATGCCTTGGTGTGCCTTCACCTAGTTACGCCTCTGGTGGTCCGGAAGTAGAGCTTCATTTGAAACCAGATGCCAAACCCAGATTCTTTAGAGCACGTCCGGTTCCACTGGCCCTCCAGGGAACGGAAGAAAAAAAGATGAAAAGCACATTAGTGATGGGATATACAAATCGATCACCTTTTCTCACTGGACCACACTTTTGGTAGTGGTAAAGAAAGGCGATATTTCGATTTTAGAAAATAAAGAAAACTTTATTTTCTTACAAAGAAAATAAGATTTTCTTTATTATTAAGAAAGTAAAGAAGTTTTTACGTAAAATTTGTAATGAGATTAAAAGTCTTGTAGTGTCTTTTAGTTTTACCCGATCCTCAGTCGAGTAATGGTTTTGTAAATAAGTAATTAATATTCCTTCAATTCGAGGGTTATTGGTTATTTATAAGTGTCTTTTGTGTGAATGTCCTAGTTTGGACATGTGTGGCTATAATTAGCTCTTTAGGGTTAACTTTAACCAGATGCTAATTATGAGAGCACATGTCTTCGTTGTAGTAAATGACCATTAGATGGCATTTTGGTGGACGACTTTAACCATTTCATCCAATTGGATGGAAATGGAAGAGTCCGGGTGTCCAAAGAGTTGAGATTGGGTATTTTGACCCTCTTTTGTGTTTAGAAATTAGTTTGGCTATATAAGCCGGCGCAGTGTTTGTTCGAGAGCTCTTGATTTATTACCCTTGAATGTTTGATAACATGATTAATATAAATGTCTTGACTTTGAGTCGCATTGATTAATGCATTTCGCACAGACTAGCGCATAGCTTGACGTGAAAGTGAATTCAGCGCGTACCTGACCCTGGAAAGCGACCGATGATGGTAACTCCTTATAGCTCTACCTGAATTGGGGCCGGCACTGTACTGAAAAATGGCAGTGATCCGGTGCATGGGTTGCACGTCCGAATGTCGCCAGTTTCCCTGTGAATCGATGTATTATTTTCCGATTTGACTTTGTTGAGCATTAGGCCAATCCTATATCAATACGGGTAGTGAAAGGCAACTACTGCCCTGGACAGTGAGAGACAGAACCGCTTAGGTGTCGATGATTACTGTTCCCGGGTATAAGAAATCTATTCAACTTTATTATTATTGTTTCAATTTCCGTAATTGAAACGAATAATAATCTAACTACAAAAATAACTTTCAAGCAGAAATGAGAACACCTTTTGCAAATGAAAGCACAGTTTATTATAAATACTTAAATAATAAAAATACACTACTATTAAATAAAATATAACCAATAAATAACTGAATAATGTTAGTGGAAAATAGGTGCTACTCTTCACAACGAGGATTCCGGGCTGCACGACACGATTGAGCTGTTAGCCATCAAAGATGGCTAACACTCGTGCTCGATTCATCTTGGGAGTCATATTTGAAGAAAATGACCGCTGATTTTAATAATCAGGATTGTGCGGCAATTCCGCAATTATTAAACAGTAATTTCACTGATTAATATGCTCACAACTCTTATGTGAAAGGAAAGCAAAAATGAATAATTTCTTAACTGATAAGAAATACTCACTCAGAATAAATATCCCTTTTCAAGTAGTGGCTTGAAGCAAGATGAATGCTTTTTCCCAATCCCTGACTGGAAAAAGCAAAGTTGGTCAATTCCAACAAATGGTTGGACATGATATGGAAATTTCACTTCAATCTTCTATGGAAGCAAAATTGATTCTTCTCAAGCTTGACTTAAGACAAATCATGGTAAGTGACTTTAAAAACTACAGTTGAAAGTTTTAGGTTGGAGTAAATCCTGAGGTTGCTCATGAGCTGAAGATTTCAGGAAATCATTTCTCCTGAGGGATGAGGAAAAACCTCACTACACATGCTCAATGCCTAAAAACACAGGATGTGCGACTCTCTTTAGCTTACAACTAGACAAGAAATTAATAAACAGCTGATATTTTAAACATAATAAAATAAAACAAATTTCATTGAAAAGAATAAACACAATTATTTATTCATTAGGAGAAATACTCCAAACAGCATTATTTATATGACAACATTCCCAACTTCATATTTTACAAAACATCAACAATTGACAATTGATTTCAGTGTTACTTGCTTCAATAATACACACACAAGTGTCATACATTAACAGATGAAATCTATTACACTTTCCATAAATACACAATTTGGCAAATCTGCATGTTTAATCATGTTAATGCATCTTTAACATCATCCATCGCAGTGCCAATGCCAACTCGCGATAGAATTGGGAATTTCCCAACATTGATCACCACAGTATGATTCTGTTTTGGACAAAGATTGGGTATGGGAAGAATAAAAATAGATGATTGACTAAATTAAGTTAATTTTTTTTGCTACAAAATAAAAATCAATTTTTCGTCTCTCAGTCGCTGCGATGACCAAGGCAGACACGCCATTAATGTTTGGTTTTGGTTACGGTGCCGACAATGACTATTGGTAAACGGCACAAGATACCCATGTGCCAACCATGATTCTGTTTTCTCTCACAGTTGGATACATTTTTTTGATGTTTTGCACATTTCGCATGCTTTATTTTTTAATAAAATAAATGCAAACACATTTTACATTTTTTTTTTGAATTTTGAATTATCTAAATTTTTTAATTTTTCTTTGTTTAACATTTAATTTGAAATTTTTTTCGATTAAATCTATCCATCTGGTGGGCTTGACATTCGATAGTCTCTTAAACTTTTTTTTTCTTAATCAAGACAAATTTATTTATCCTATTACTGGAATAGTTTTTTAACTTTCCTATTTAAATATTTTTAGATAAAACGATCAGGATTATTGAGACACTTTTTAACATTCGTGATGGAGCAGAGTAAGGCGGAGATGGTGCACTGCATCATCTGCATTGGACTCACTACATCATGCTTCTAAACCGCGAAGCTATCTAATGTAGTGCTTGTTTTGGCAGAAAATGGATGCTTTCGACCCTACCCCGTACCTACCGCATCCACGTCTCAAAATCAACTGGAAGGCCACCAATGGGAAATGTTTAGACACCATATGCACCAGTGGGAGGGACAGAAGTGCCACTCCCATCACAAGCAAGGCAGACATCTTGCCCATTACAGGTGAATTACAACGGCACCTTACAACCTCTTTCAACATTTGCTGGTTTCAAATCCAAGACAAGAGACATGGCTGGAAAACAACATTGGAACGAAACGTTCTTTGACTCGTCTTGCATGGAATCTTCAACCAAGTCTCCTGTGTTGTCCACTTCTCAGCGGGTCACACAACAGGTACAGTTGTATGTGCCTACGGAAGAGGAAACTGCGGAAAATGCAGAAACATATCTGCATTTGACACACAATGATCATGTGATCACGACGTGCTGCACTCACCATGAAAGGATGAGGAGATACAAGAAAAAGTAAAAAACTAAAGAAAAATTTGCATACCATCTTCTGCCCCCTTGATCCAAAAACCAACACTTCAACCCAGATGACAGAAAGTAAAGCAATAGAAAAGAGGCCGGAGAGCTCAGTAACGAGACCTGCAACAATATTAATTTTATTTAAACAAATGGTGTCTTAAGATTGGGGCAGTGTTTTAGTTAACTAATAATCAATTAATTTTTTAAAAATTATGCAAATCGAAGGAGGGCAAGTAGGGAAGCATTCCTTGTAAAAAACTATATCAACCGCCAACATTGCTAGACCTACAACAAATTGCCAATGCTTACGATGTCGAAAACTTCCTACTCATTCAGAAATACATAGTTAAAGGAAAAACAAAAACACAAATCGTAATACATTTCGCACTCCGCTCCACAGTGCTGAAACTTTGCCATGATGACGTTGGACATTTTGATGCGACAGAGTCCTTGGAACGCGCTCGCAACTGTTACTGGTGGTCCTTAATTGCGATGGACACAAAAGTTTACACCAAAGGTTGCATGATCTGCCAACAAGTGAATCGACGAACGACAGTTGCACATGGGAAACTGGCAAACAGCTAACATCAAACATACCTTTTAAAGTTGTCTGCCATCCATCTTTCCTTACCAAACTCAACTGCAAGAAATAAGTACTAATCGTACACATCTGCCATGCGACATGTTACGTCATAGCCACTCCGTCAACAAACAGCGCTACCAAAATGTTGTCAATGCCATAGAAAAACATTATTTATCGATTTGGCATACCAATCACATACATTTCAGACAATGAAACAGCTTTCACGAGCAGACATTTTCAAGAATGTCTTTCAAAATACGGCATCGAACATGTGACAATGCCACCTTACTCGCCACAATCCAATGGATTGGTGAAGCAGGCAAACGCTACAATACTAGCAATATTAACAAAGTTAGTGTGAAAAAAACAACAACAATGGGACACATTGCTATTCAACGCTCTTTTAGCAATCAACACCGCACAAAAGAAATCGACAGAAATCTTGCCATTTTTCTTGATTCATGACTACAACTCTCGACTTCTGCCAAACAAGTTACATTTAGAAACAGTCACAAACAACATCGACCAAATAACTGAACTCCAATGTATGAATAACAACTGTGGCAAATATCGCTCAAGAGCACGAGGAGAATAAGAAAGTAACTCAGTGGCCACTAGCTCGAGAAAATATTTGACATGGACAAACAGTTTGGTTCGAATGGCCACAACTAACCGACAAAAATTAACCCCGTGATTTAAAGTTAGTGGTGGTAGTATGTGGCTTTAGATCGCCATTGGCTACGATGGTCATATGCAACCTGTCACAAACATAATCTAACACAGTCCATTTCTTTAACACAATCCATTTTTAATTACAGTCAAGTGCCGAGATGGGAACCAGGAAGAACCCAGCAATGCTGTGCAGCAAGAAGACATTGCAGCAAAACCAAAATAAAACAAAACAGAAAACACATCTTGCCTCACTCTCCTTTTTTTTAATATTTAATTTGCGATATTCATTACTTACATCACAAAGATTAGCAAGACTTAATGATGATCATTAGTGTAAATAAATTCTTGTTTGCAAATACAACTATCCTAAATTGCACTTTTGTTTGATTGAAAAAATCACTCTTTTAAATGTTACATATTAAATTACCACTTTTTTTTTTCAATTACGAAAAATTGAATTTTCTGTATTCACTGTCACATGACTGGTTTTTATTTATTTATTCAGTAGTACAAAGCAACATACAATAATTAATACTATAAGTAAAAAATGTAATTAGAACTCAATATCATTAATTTATTCCGATTTGGTACGATTTTTTGATAATTTATGCTTACAATTTTTTATATCTTAAACCAACAACACATGTTATCATTTATGAAAACACTGAATAAAATCTATAGCACACAAAAAAGCGACAGAAATATGTAATGAGTCAAAACTAACCAGAACATACTGATACACAATCAACGACTTGTTCATCAGAATCAATACTTTCTACCTCATTACTGTCACTTTGACCATTAGATTCTTCATCTATAGCTGTGCTTGTTAATGCAACTCGTGCATAGTCATCAGTATCAATTGATTTGCAAAAATGAATGGCATATTTAAGCTTTTCTCGCAAAACTTCTTTACATGAATATCTTGGCATTTTTAATAGAAAAAAACATGTGTAACTTTCCGGTAAAAATTGATCTGGAGGATTGTATTTATCTAATACCTAAATCAAAAATAATAATTATAAAATAATTTCATCCAGAAAAAATTCAAGAGAAAATTCATACAAACCTGTAACACAAAATCTCGTCCTCTAAAATCGGCAATCGTCCGTGGTAATCTTGTCCGACCCCACACAAAGCGCAAGAATAATGATCGTTCATTGTTGGTAAATTCTTCCATGACATCCCAAAACCATTGAACCAGCAGCGACCTCACATCTACTCCTTTGTAAGTAGCAACTGATTTTAATAAACTGAGAGGGATATCTGGACTCCCGCAAACCTTAAATAAATAAAATATTTAGCATTTCCAGAAGCAAATCACTATCTTTGGTTTATGCATAAAACTGATAACCCACTAACCATCAATCACGAATACAAATAGAGTCAAAATAGAGACTTGTATACAAATTTATACAACTCCTCATCAAAATAGAAAGTTCTTGCAACCACAATGAGTGCATTCGAAAATTAAAACCAGCTAGTTTTAGCGGTTTTAACTTGGTTAGTTTTTTTGTCAGTTTTTGTTGAATTTTTGAATGATTTGAGTTTTAGGGTGGTTTTAGTCAATTAAGACCTGAACAAGAACACCTCTAAAAAACCTAAACCTGCTTAAAACCAGCTTAAGAAGATGGCAAAAGCAACTAACCTAAAACTGCTAAAACCCAGCTGGTTTTAATTTTTAAATGCACCTAATGATTAATTTTTTTTAGTTAGTTGTTATACATGTAACATGGTTTCTTTCTGTATGAAGCAGCTTGTTTCTCATTAATCAAAATTTGTTCCCTCTTTTTGAAGTTGTAAGAAATGTGATAAGACACTCCTACTTGTATATGAGTTTTGTATACAATTTTATACATGCACAATAATTAGTGTAAGGTTTAACGACAGGTAGTCAAAGGGATGATACAATGTTATTACTAACCATTGTCTCCAGTTCGTAACCACTGAATAATGAAAGTAAAGGTACAGGAATGACCTGTGCCATCCCTTCACGAACTGCAATCACTTGTTCATCAAATTCGTGTAACCGGTAATTTAATGCCAAGCGAACATACTCCAATCTGTTTTCAACAGTTATCCGTTTAAATTTTGAACTAAGAAGTACTTCATGGCCACTTGCGCTATGTGTACTAAATGGCATATCCATTGTTTGAAATGTTCTTTCACCATCTGCCATATCTCGTATACACATTAATCCTGGTAATGATAATAAACAAAAGTAATATAATTTAAAACTAAAACAGAAAAAATATTTATATGCCTGGAAGATAATCCTTATCGACTTCTATAAGATCTGATGAATTTAATTTCATTCCTGCCACTTGCTTCCACACAGGTTCTGCCACATTTAAACTCAAGGGGCTTCCAGTTCGGATTGCAATTCCCATTAAAATTCCTGAATAATATAAATTGTAAATTAGAATGATAAGAGCTATTGTTGTAGTATTTTTAAAAAGAGAGCCAAATCCAGAAAATAAAACTATTTGTTGAAAATTTTGATGTGTCAATTCTGTTCGGCAGCCTAGGCCATTGCCTAAGCTGTGCACTCTTTCATGACATTTCTGATTGTTATTAATTAAATGTATTAAAAAGTACCTAATAATTTAAACATATTTAAATGAATTGGGCCTTTTGCCATTGGATTTAACAAAAAGCAATCTCTATTTGTGCCTGCTTCGTCACGGCCGTTTGGTGTAACAATTAAAAGAGGTAAAGAGCCATTTTGAAGTTCATCACACATTTCAGTTATTGATTCGCTGTATCCTCCACCACAATCATCAACACTTTCGCCTAAAATAAGAATAACGAATTAATGGTTTAAAATAAAAATTATTGATAACTGACCAATGAATTTAACTTTCCATATCCTATGAGGTAAACACAAACTCTCGTGTTTTAAAAGTGATAATTTTGATACCATTTGACCAAAAACTGATTTCATACCATCTGGTCCAGCAAGACCACCTTTAAGCCTGGATCGTTTAACCTAAAAATTTTCAAAAAATGAAAATAAAATGCACCATTAAAAGGTTAACCTCACAAACATTAAAATATTCACCTGAATTCTGTTTAGTTCTATCACTGGTCCGTGCTGTCTATCTCGAACCATTGTAGCTTGAATAACTTTTCTAAAACTTGATTCCTTAGCAGCATATACAAGAATCCCACGTAGTTTATCAACTCCACCAATCAAAGTGCTCGTTGGATTACTCAAATCAGATGACTCACTGGGATTCAAGTTAAACATCGCAATTGATGGACAAAATAAATCAGAAAAGTGGTGTAACAAGACTAATCTGTTACGTAAAGCAGTCAGTGGAATATCTTGTAGATGGTCATATTCCATCGGAATGACTGGAGGAAGTTTTGGAGTGGTAATAGTCCCATTTGTAGACCAAGCAAGTGTGTGTGCTGATCCACATGCTACGTGATTAACTTTTTTTCCTATAAAGATAATAGGAAGTAATTTAAATTTTAAAAAAGGTTTTGTTACTTCTTTTCAAATTCATTTTTACAATTAATGTTTGTTTTTTGTTACGTAATTTCTATCAATTACCACGTTTAACTTATTTAGATAAATAATTTTAATAATTGTGTTTAATATATGATTTGTATGCTTTAAGAAACACATATTTGTTTAATTATACCTTGTAGAGCAGTTAATAATCGTGGTCTTTGAATGGCATTTGTAGTACCATCGCCTAATTGACCCTCATCATTATCACCCCATGTGTAAACTTCTCCAGCATCAGTACAAGCTATGCAGTGAAGTGAGCCAGTGGCAATACAAATCACTTTTTTCCCTTGAAGACTGGTAACCTTTCTTGGTCGTCGAACATGATCATCAGTACCATGTCCTAATCGATGATAGTCACCTTTTCCCCTGAAAACCATACATTTAAAAATTAAGATAAATATTAATGAACCAATTCCTAATTTGTGAATATGTACCAAGTATAAACACCACCTGAACTAGTTAATGCAACTGAGAATTGTGACCCACATTCAACTTTGATGACACCAAGTCCTGTTAACGAATCTACTTTCATAGGAACTTTACAACCGTCACTGCCGCCACGACCTAATTTTCCATAATCACCATCTCCCCATGACCAAACACAACCATCATCAGTTATGCACAATGTTTGAGCATCTCCACTTCCACAAGCCACATCTGTAACATGGTAATTTATAAGGGCCTCCACCTAAAAGTAATAAACAAGTACATAATTAGTCTAGAAATAAATCCAAAATTAAAAAATAATATTTACATAATTCTATAAAAAATTGATAAAGAGAGATAATATAAACCAAAGTAGCACTTTATATTGTTCCAATACTTGGCGATACACCGATAGCCAATATTTATCCCAATATAATGCATGTTTATGTAACATGCATTATTCGGCTATAAGTTTAACAATATTAATGTCATTTAAACATATTATGTCTTAAGATTGTGGCAGTGTTTTAGTTAACTAATAATCGATTTATTTCTTTAAATTTATGCAAATCGGACGCGCACAGTAGGGATGCACTCCTTGTTAGTCTAGTTTTGGGTTAAAGTAGTAAAGTAGTAAAGGTCCAAAATTCCCCCCTCCTATCCGCATTCCCCAAAGGATTGGGAATGACCACTGTCTACCCAGTGACCAAGGACCGAAGACCATTCTACTGCGTAGTAGGAACTACTGCTGTTCAACCCTAAACAGCCAAATCGCCGGGTCAGCCTTCAATGGACACCATCCACATCAGCACCGGCGCGTGCCTAGAATCTGTGGCTCCTTCAGCCAACTGCGTGGTCAGCCGAGACCATGTATTTTCGTATCCGTAATTATATTACCTTTTGTAAGGCCCTCCGCCGGCCAAGTTCAAGTGTATATTTATCTACATTTTGGAATAAATTCCGAGTGCACTTGCAAAGTTATATTATTGTCTATTTATTTCGCTAACCCTACCACGTGTTTGATCTCGTGGTTATTTCATTTATACGTATTTATAATAAAGTTCATCTGAACCCCAAGGAACAACAGGATTTCTGAAAGTGATTTAAAACAGCAAATCCGTCAGAATATGAAATAACATTTACATTGTGAACCGCACCCGACATAAGCCTACCACCACCTGCCATATAGGCTGTTAATGATGTACGTAAACTTGAAATTGACTAGTTTCATTTTGGATCAAGGCTCCTGATTATTCAGTGCTGGGTATCAGGGGCTCTTAACAGTAATGATCTTGGTCCCACTAAAAATCTTCTTATACCAACAAGAGTTTCTGAAGTTGACTTACTTGTAAGTCCAAATTCTAAAATATTTATAGAGATGTTAAATTGTTATTTAAGTATTTTTAAGTAACTTTTCTGGGCAATCATTTTATAGCTTTTCCCCTCTTGGACCCTTCTTATGTAAAGGAAAGCCACCATTGCCTATATGTAGCTGGTTGGTTTAAACCAATCAGCTACATATAGGCAATGACTATGTAACATAGTCCTTTATTTCTGATATTTAGCTAATTACTGATGCCAGCAGATTTAGGCACTCTAAACTGTAAGTATTTTTTGTCATTCATAGATAATTTTCCAAACACGGGACCAATTACTAAAAGTCCTTTACAAAGCACTGCAACTGTTTTTTCTTCACCCAAAAAAAACTAGTGATCTTAGCTGGAATTTGAACTCACATCTCTCAGATTGTGAAATGAGATTGCTAACCACCAGGCCATTGGCACCAGCTATGTAATAGGCATTCTTGGTAGATTTAATATGATTATAAGCACAAGTAATTCATGCTATAATTAATCGCACAATAAATGTTATAAACAGAGAAAAAAATAGTCAAAAATATATCAAACTGAAACAACAGAATTTTTAAAATAAAAACTTATATACCAATTTTGCTTTTGTTTGATCTTCACTGTCACCGTGTCCTAACCGTCCATATCTTCCCTTTCCCCATGTATATAAATTTCCGTTGAGAGTTATACATGCACTATGTCCACCACCACACGCAATTGCCACCACTTCTTTTCCTCTTAATGATTCAATTAAACGTGGACGATTGCACAAACTTTTATTTCCATGTCCTAATTTTCCATCATCACCTTCACCCCAGGAATACACTTCTCCCTCAGCACTTAGTGCCAAACAATGTTTTCCTCCTGAATTGACTGCAATTTGCTTGATGAAGACATGCTGAACAGTTTCAAGTAATGTTGGTGTTGATACAGAATCTATTCCACCAATTCCTAGTCTACCACCAGCTCCATAACCTGTGGCATATACCTAGAAATAAACAAAATAAAAAAATCAGTAATGCAAGATTTATAACTTTGTAAATGACTGTTGCCAGTTGCTTATGCCAAGCTGACGCCTTGCAAATCTAATTTCAAGTAAACTGTCATGGCTCATCACGTGGAGCACCCTGTAGTTGTGACCCATGACATTATAATTTAATTAAAGTTTTTGGACTCCTTGGGCGAAAAGAAAGTTGCCCACATGTTTTCTACATGTTGTTTAAAAATATATGTAATCATTCTGTTTAATAAATCGAGTTCAGTTCAATATGTTTATTCGAAAGCATCTCGAGTGATTATTTGTAGAAAACATTTATTAAGATCCACGTCACGTACAACAATTTCTAAACCTCAACCACCCTCTTTGTAATGGCAAACCCTCTCACATTGTTCTCGATTGGTTATCACCATCCATGCCTAACTTTACTATGCTTCAAGATATAAATAAAAATATTTACCTTGCCATCTATAGTCACTGCAAACAGGGTCTGCTCGCCACCAATCAGTTGAACTGGTCGTAAAAAAGATAGTGATTCACAAGACATGGGCAATTTAATTTTAGAGCCTTCTACGCCTCCTAATTGCCCTCTGTGATTATGTCCCCAACCATAGATGATGTCACTGCCTCCCCAGGAAAGTATCCAATCTTCAGAACGACTGAAAAACATTTTAATGATATTAAGTACATCAATCTATACAAATATTCTCTACAGTATTAAAAATTTTTTTTTTGATAAGCAGTATATTAGTTATACATTAATACCGATTAAACCATTGCAAAAGCTGTTCATCACGTTCTTGGCAAAACAATTGATTGTTTTCATAATCATCGGTAAGGGCTTCATCTTCTCGTACCATATCCACTATTTTTTTTTTTACATCAATACAGAATTCCTGTGGGAATGCATGACGATGTATAAGAGCAGCGGCAACACGAGAAGCAATGCAGTAGCGCTTGAACCAGGCCCACTTCTGAATTTCTGAATAACAAAGCACCTGATCCAGTCCTAAATCGCAAGCTAACGCAACCAAAACCTAAAAACATATGTCATACTAATCAATTATCTTAAATTATTAATTTTAATGTTTAAATTAATTTCAATTCAATTTAAATATACTTGGAAAAATGAACTGTGCATCAAGTGTTTTCCTCCTCGGACAAGTCCATCTTCATATTCGTATTGCCTTAGAAGCATTTCTGGTAATCCTTTGACTAAAGATGTTAGCGATGTATCACTAATAGACTAAACTTTTATTATAGTTACAAATTAAAACTTTAAGAAATATATTTTACATTCAATCTTGGATGAAAAGGGTGATCTGATAAATGATCAAGTGAATTGTAGTTTTTTAATACATCCACAATATTTGCTGCACAACCCAAATTGGATGTAATGATCTTTCGTAAACATTGCAGAGCCCACATTCTTTGTGTTGAAGCTAAACAAGAATATATAATAGCTAATTAGATAAATGAACTATCATTGTAAATAAAAAAAATTCATTTCTAATGCTTTTTATACAGGAGGATTTAACAAAATGACATAAGCCATTTAAAAAAAAAGAAAGCATTTGAAAATTTCTATTATTGGATTAACACCTTCAGGAAAATCTATTAGTCACACGACCAATGATCTTGATTGCCATCTTCAAGGTCATTTGAAAACAGTATAGAAGTTTAACAGCCATTTAATTTTGTTTACCTACAATCATCAGTATATTGTTTTTATTTTTATAAAAGTAGCTGCACAATTAGATCCTTTCCACCAAGCTGTGCGGAATGGCTTTCATCATTTTTCTTTAATTTTGCCCCAAAGTCATATGATCAGATAAATGTAAATGCAGAGTTAATGTACCCTTTCAAAGAATCCATCAATCAGAAAATTCATGACTTAACCACTGCTAGACTGAAGTAGCATTTCAAATTGTAGAATAATTCGTCAAATGGTCGACGAATTTGGATAATATAACTCATAAGGAAGTACTACGGACCTCTCCCCCTCAGATTTGCATAATTTTAAAGAAATAAATCGATTAATACTTAACTAAAACAATGCCCAAATCCTAGGATCCACTTCGAGTAAAAAAAAATTATATTGTTACTTTTAATAATGCATTTTTCCCATAGAAAAAATCAAACTTTTTTCCCATAAAGCATATTCCCATAAAGTCTCATCTGCATTTTTGTTGCACTAAGCAATGTCAACAAACTGAGAAATAGTTTAATTTGCAATTATGTTGTTATTAAGTTTCGAAAATTTATATAACTTTTTTAGAAAATGTTTTTAAATACTTTTTTAAAAAATATTCCATTGATCATCAGGAAAAAAATCATTTTTTTGACGCTAAAACCAACCTAAACTATTTTGAATATGCTTACTTTGTAATCTAAATGCTAAGATTCCTACACAAAATTTGCTTTAATTTATACAGACAAAAATATAAATTAAACTTGAATAATCTGAATAATTTTGAATAGTTTTGAATAATTTTGATATGGTCTAATTGCTAATTGAAACTTTTGCACTAACTTGCATAAAAATTAAAAACTAGAATTCAAAAGACCTCAAAGATGATTTATTTATAGCAGATAACTCTCTGATTTTCTCCAGTGCTAATTAACACTATATTACAGTCCTCAGCAGATTCCAGGTTTAGGATGTAGTTGATCCTCAGAGGTCAACTACATCCTAAACCTGGTAAAGGTTTTGGTAATAAACATGGAAACAAAACAATAAAAATAAATATGTTCAATATTTAAAATTAAATGCACAGCTTTTTAAACAAAATATAAATTCTGTTGGTAATACTAAATGCATCTAACTATATCAACTTGTATTATTACCTAAAGAACATAACTGAGCACATGCAGCAAGAGCTGTTGCTAGTCTGGACACAATTTTATAATCAGAAATATAATTGACATGAAATTCTAGTAAACAGCAGACTAGATCAATGGAAGGGTATGATAGAAGCATTCGATCTGACAATATATCTATCGGTCCAGTTGCAGGCAGAATTGGATATACAGTAAATTTCCAACCCCAACCATTCACAGATCCATCACTGCTAAATTTCCAGCGCAGTTCATCACTCAAAATATGTAATTCAGTGGACCAATCACTCCATTCCCGACCTGATCGAATAGATACTATACGACCTGAACCATCCATTATTGTAAGTGGATCGTGACGCCTTTCAGTTGAACATTGACGGTCAAATTCCACACGTAAACTTACAGCACCTGAAAAAATAATATTGGTAAAATATCAGTATAAAATAATAATAATGTATTTGAAAAATTTGAATTTTTCTTCACTATTTCAAATATATGTCAATGCTGGTTTAGCCATCATCACTAGAGTGCACATAAAGCACTATGAGAAAACATGAAGACATGAATATGCAATGTGCAAGGTAAAGTCTCGCAATTGAGTTTAATAGTTTAATAGAATACCAAGTTAAACAATTAAGTAAATCACCTGATCGGTTGTAACAAGTGCCTTTTTTTCTGTTACAAGCAACCACATCACAGTATTAACAATTAGTTAATACAGGTAAAACAATTCTTTACTGCCATCAAATGTACACCTAGATATGTCATACTATATCTGGGTGAAATGTATGGTATATCCTTTATCTTATGCTTTGTATTAGTGAGGTTTACTCCATCAACTTTCCAAGAGATGAAATGTGATGAAATCAGACTTTGAGGGCTAGAATGGGCATCCCAAGGTCTAATCCACTATTTTCACCCCTTGAATCACCATTTGTGGGCCTGGTATGCCAGCATATTAGAGCAAATTAACTCATCTACATACTAAAAGCCAAGGTGGCTTTTTTGTCACAGCAAGCCTGTTAACACGGCTAACCTTAGCCACATAATTTATACATTAAGCAATAGCCCTCTCATTACAGATATGACAAAAAATGGAAAATTTAAGATAAATAAAATAGAAATTAAATTATTAATAAAAAATGATATCAGATCAATCAGATCGATTGGGATTGTCCAAAAATGTGAGGCCTGCATATGTAGAAAAATGCAGAAGCTTCCTCTTAAGTGGATAAACAAGATAAAAACAAATAAGAACATGGATCTGTGTGGTCCAGTACAAACGCCATCTTTGGCAGGTTCAAAATACATTTTATGTTAATCAGCAATTTTTTGAAAAAAAAAAATTGTCTATTTTTTAAAGAAGAAAAACAAAACAATCAAAAGGTTTAAATTGTTTGTCGAAGCAAAGGAACAACAAACAGGCAAAAAAATAAAGAAAATTAGCAGCAATAACAGAAAAGAGTTTTTAAACAAAAATTCCCAAAAGTATCTACAAGAGAAGAAAATAATACATCAGAGAACGACACCTTACTCGCCAGCATGTAATGGCTTAGCCAAGCATGGCAATCGAACGTTCTTGATAAAGCGAGAACAATTCGCAAGAAATGCATCAATGAGATTTTGGGCCGAAGTGGTGGCAACTTCAGTTTATTACAAAATTGCTTACCCAATACCATATTAACAGATGCAAGTCGACAGCAACGATGGTCAGGGAAGAAACCTAAGGAATATTATGTCAAGCCATTTGAATGTCTTGCTTATGTTTACGTTCCCAAAGAACGAAGAAGCGATAAATTCATAGAGCTTGCTTCAAGAGGAATTTTTGTTGGTTATTCCATAATTTGTCAAGCTCTCAGAATTTATATGCCAAAAACAGATAAAATAATTGAAACTTGTGATGTAAAGTTTGTCAAACAGAAACTTAAATTCGAAGAAAAGGTACGAGATCAAGGAAATCTCGAATATGTGATAGATGATAAACGGATCATAGAAGTCACAGAGCAACCACAAATTTTGTCAACCAGTGAAGATCAGTGTTGTGAACACTACCAAAATAAAGTAGTGCACTACCACTCTTGCTACAATTATTTAAATTTAGTGTGCTATCACTATCGCTAGCCATTTCTTAAAAGGTGAACTCCTTTTTAGAGCGCTCGCAATACTCTTGGAAAATTGTGTTCCGATTTAGAGCCCTTTTTTCCGGTATTGACCAGTTTTTCAGTTCCTTTTTAGAGCACTCGCCGAGTTTTGGCTACTACTTGTTACAATTTT
The DNA here is from genome assembly GCA_034696185.1 of Henia vesuviana. Lineage (NCBI taxonomy): Eukaryota > Metazoa > Arthropoda > Chilopoda > Geophilomorpha > Dignathodontidae > Henia > Henia vesuviana. The sequence goes on along the minus strand of JAQFZU010000200.1, from coordinate 22,818 downwards.
TTTATATGTATTGCCAGTTTGGTATTGCAATCACATAACATCCTCTAATTTTGTTTGGTCATATTTACTGCTGAGCATCATGGGCACAAATTTGATTTGTTTTTTAGTCTATTGTCAATACAGTTTTGTTCCTTTTTAACACCTTACTTTCCACTTTGTACCAATACATAAGGCAATACTTGGGTCATATGACCAGGCCAATCTAAAAATGAATTTACCTAAAAATAGTGCACTAATTTTCCACTACCGCTATTGCTATTTTTAAAAAATTATTTATTAAGTTAAAATCATATTTTATTTAGTCTTTATCAATTTTATTTTACTTTATTGTCTTAAAACTACCAATTGACACCAAAGAAATAATAAGTAGTATTTTTGAAATCAGCTGATCAATTAATTGATCAGCTGATTAGACTTTGTGACATATATTTAGTAGTGCCACCTAATACTTATAGCGCATTTAAAACCCAATTTTCAAAACGTGCTGTTTATATAGGGCAAATTTTTTAAGTAGAGCACTACTAGCGCCGTTACTTGTTTGATGGTAGCACCGCTATAGTAGCAGTAGCGCTCCCAATACTGGTGAAGATGAATCTGACGCCAAATAAGTCAGAAACGAAAGTTGATCAAGATGAAATAATTTTAAATGTTAAAACACTTAAAGATATAGAAGCACAAGGCAAAAAGCAAATAAAGCAAGAGAAAAGGAACTTCAGTCCCAAGACTCCTTGAGACTGAAGTTCCTTTTCTCTTGCTTTAAAAAATTACCAGCACAAATGTATTTAACTTGAAAATACTTGTTTTCTAGTTCCATGCCAAATTAAAAAACAGAAGGGAGAAACTATTAATTTTATGTAAATAGCATTATTTTATAAAAATTTTATGATTTTTCTACTTTTGTCACTTTTATAAAACCTGATGATAATACCAAGAATGAATAAGAAGTCAAAGCTCTTTGCCTTTTACGACATTTATCAAAAATCACAAAAATCGCCTTTTACAAAAAGATATGATCAGCCTTGGGTAGTAACGCAAGGCAAGTAACGCGTTACTAGGAACGCTTACTTTTACAGTACCTTTTACTGAAACAAGTTACTTTTTAAAGAAAGTAACTTTAACAAGTAATTTGTTACATATTTCTAATAACTGTAACAAAAGTTACAAGTTACTATACCAAAGCCAAATTAAAAAATTTGGAGCATTTTTATTTATCATGAAACCTTTCTGGTTGCGAAAACTAATTGATTTTAACAAATCACTTAAAAAAGATTAGTTGCATATAACGTTTATGGAAAAATAAACTTTATAAGTCTCATCTTTTGTTAAAACTAATTATTTAAAATATGTTTATTTAAAAAAAATTATTTGAAAAATTAAATATATTCTCTGGGGGAGCCAACAATTGATAAATTGCTTGATTGTCAAACCTTATATAACTTTTTATTAAAATAAAAGAAACGTAGAAAGTAACAAGCTGTTTTTCCACAGTAACTAACTATAACTAGTTACTTTTGAAAGAAAGTAACTTTGCAGGAACGAAATTACTTTTTGAAAACAGTAACTGTAACGAGAACTAGTTACTTTTGAAAGAAAGTAACTTTGCAGGAACGAAATTACTTTTTGAAAACAGTAACTGTAACGAGAACTAGTTACTTTTAAAAAGTAACTTCGCCAAGCCTGGATATGATGTCATCACTTTTAAAAAGCAACCAATAAAAATTGTCTTAAAAAAAGTAAAAAATTTGGTACTTTTACTTTTTCTTTTATCACTTTTAAGTAGGTATAAAGCATTAGAACGTGCTCACTTAAAAGTGTATTTTATAAGATGTGTTCACATAAAAGTGACTTTTGCCAAATTTTAAAAGGCAGCTAAGTCAAAAACTACTCTTTTCACAGTAAATTTTAAGCTTTGAATGTACCTAATGACTTTCATTGGGTGTTCTATTCTAAGATTGGTTGAGGTTTTATGCTCAGAAAAGCAAACCAGTTCTACTTAAATCAAGTCAATTTCTTTTTAAAATACAAAATTTGAATATGATTGATTCGCATATTTAAAAAACAAGAAATCAGTGATTCTGCCATAGAAGTTTATTCTACCTGAAATTTTTAGGTGTCCAGAGTGAGAAGCATTATCAATATAAGGATGAGTACTTTCTTGAATTACTGGCTGCGGAATATTGTGGCCAATATGTAATCCAGCAGCCACATCTTCCAATTCTGTGACACAAATCTCCATTAACATTTCAGAAATCTGAAAACATTACTTTAGTAAAAATAAAAATAGGTAATAAATTATCTTTACATTTGTATTGACTTTTGCTAAATTTTTGAGAGCAATTATTATAGCATCTTTTGACTTATGACCTGCTCTTCCTGCTACAGCCAATTTGAGTAGATCTACTAAGACTCTGGCATCATCTATTCTAAATTTGCTAGTGAAATCATCCAATTCCTGAATCTGCAATGTATCACCTCCTTCGATGTTTGAGATCTAAATAAACAATTTTAATTTGTTATACAATCCTGTATTAGAGAAAGCACATAATAGACTGCAAACAATAGTTTAAAATCTTAATTTCGCACTTGGTCATTGGTAGTTAATGTAATTGGAAGAACACTACTAGTTGATGATGAAATTTTAGATGATTTTGAAGACAAACTACCAGAGCTAGGAAATGATGACAACACCTTAGGTACTGTTAATATAGGTTCTTCTTCACCCTCAGATATCTGAAAACAATTAGATTTTGAATGAAATGATTAATCGGTTCATATAGATATCATATAATAGTATTATAAATAATTATTCCTTACCATATTGGAATGTGTTAAAGGCAATACAGAATTCACTTCTACGACACTAACTGGAGCTTCACCTCCATCTCGATTAACATCATAACTATAAGTTGCCTAAAAATTAATAATAGTTAGGAAATTATAGTTAAATTTGAACACATTATTTACAACAGGTCTGGTTGGTGAAAGCAATTCAACATTTGGAATTATAGCTTGTTGTTCTGAATGTGGACTTATAAAACTACTGCTTCGAATAGCCATAACTTTATTTGATTTTTTGGCAGCAAAAGGCATATTTATAATCTCTGTATGTGGCATTAAAGCAGATATAACAGTGTCCCTGTAAAAAAATTAAATTATAATTGCTAGCTTAATCAAAATCAAAACAAGAAATAATAATAGGTCTAATTTTGTGATTTTTATGAGCACCAAACAAAAAAACTCACAAAATTAATTAATATATTTAATAAAAATTGCAAATACCGAGCAAATAGAATCTGCAGTGTACGAAGAATATGTTGTAATGCTTGTTGGCGAGCTGCATTTGATTCCAAACTTAAAACAATTTTTGCCAGTGAAGGTCGCGTTAGTTTATTTATGCTGTCAGCAGTAACTACATTTTGACTGGATTGGCATTCTTCTGAACTTTCATCTCGCCAACCTAAAATATGAAAATGTATTAAACTATAAATTTTGGAAACTACAATTTCTCCACCTAAAGCACCAGAACCCAATGGATCTTTAGCTGTTGTAAAGAAAATAGGTTCATGAATCCGAAGAATTGGACAGTCAGGCAACATCCAGGCAATACTGTGTGAAGACCCACAAGCCACTCGCATTATTTTCACTCCATCTAATCCATGTACAAGGGCAGGTTTTCTATTTACTGCTGTACTTCCATTACCTTGCTGTCCATGGTCGTTATCGCCCCAGGAGTATACCTGAAATAAATAAATTCTTAAATTTTTGAATTTTTATTCTACACTTTTACCTGGCCAGTATCAGTTGCAGCTAAGCAATGTAATGCACCAACTGCTATGTGGATAATTTTTTTCCCTTTTAGCCCTTCCACTAGCTGAGGTCTACGTACATGTTGATCTGTTCCATGACCCAATCTAAAATAGTCTCCTTTACCCCTAAAAAAATTATTGAGATAAAATCAATATTTAAAAAAAAAAATGAATTAATCTTACAAAATGTAATTGTCATTTTAACAATTTAAATATGAAACCGTAAAACAAAAACAATTAAATGTTATTTTATTCATTAATTTAGCTTGTAATAAAATTTCAAAATATTAATGTGTTTATAAACAAGTAAAAATTTGCAAAGTATGACTCGACACATTTCCATAATAAAAATGTTTCATCTTCTACATTTTTATATTTTGGTTTCTTTGATACAAATATTATAATTTTTAAAACAATCATTAAATGGATAAAAACTTTAAACCCAGCAAAAATGAAAGCAACTTTAAACAGAAATTCTGTGTGCCAATTAAGCACAAGTTAAGCTATAGAAAATTCATTTGAATTTCTTTACTTAATCACAAAGATTCATCAAGATCAATAGCAAAAAACTGGTTGGATTGTAGTACTTGATGTGACAATTCCAACGCTGGTAACCACTGGAACAACATAATTTGCAGAAAATTAACTTTAAATTATCATTTAATTTTAAATTCTATTTTTTTTTTTTTTTTTTTTTTTTTTTAATTATCAATAAATGAAAACATTTATTTAGTATTTATATTTACTAACAAAAAACTAGTAATTTTAATTAATATTTTTTAAAGAGACAAGTCTACTTTAGCACCCAATTTGCTTGGTTTCCTCCTTGAAAATGCTTTTTCAAGTGTATTATCATTATTACCATAAGTTTAAAAAAACAGTAAAGGTTTGTGCAGCAGACAAATGAAAATTCAAATTTTTTTGTGCACTGCTTAAAAGTGTCAGTTATATATAAATGCAGTAAATTTATGTCTCCGTTTGCACTGAAATTTAAGATTTAAAATTAACCCTAATATCTTACCATGTCCAAACTTGTCCGGATTTAGTAAGCGCCATTGAAAACTGGGCACCACATTCAATCTGACACACACCCAATCCATTCAATCTTTCAACATTATGAGGTATGTTGCATCCTTCACTCCCTCCTCGACCTAATTTGCCAAAATCTCCATCTCCCCAAGAATATACAAGTTCGTCAGCAGTGAGGCAAAGTGTCTGAGCATCACGACTTCCACATGCAGCTTGAATCACTCGAAGACCAAGCAATGCCTTGACCAGTTTCGGCCTGTATTGCGTTTCTGTGTCTCCATGTCCAAGGCGACCATATTCTCCCAAACCCCATGTATACAATTCACCACTGGATGTAACGGCAGCACTATGAGAACTACCGCATGCAATATCGCGAACGCGTTTTGATTTCATTGCTTCTATTAATCGGGGTCGATCTAAAGTACTAAAAAAACAATTTAAGAATGGATTTGTTTGTTGCAATATTTTGATTATACTTTGCGTTTCCATGGCCTAATTTTCCATCATCGCCTTCGCCCCATGAAAACACTTTGCCATCAATCGTCATTGCCATTGCATGTCGTCCACCTGAATGAACCGCAACTTTGGTTATAATATATTGGCTTAATGACATTATTTGTCTAGGAATAGCGATATTGTTATTGTGGCCTAAGCCTAAACGACCGTTTGTGCCTTCACCGCAAACATAGATTTTTCCTTGTTGAGTGACTAGAAAAAAAAATATTTTCGTTGAAACAGCCAGGTGCATTTGAAATTCAAAATATTTTGCTATTATTTTACAAGGAGATATTAAGGACTGTTCTGCTTTCAAATTAAATTTTTTTTATAAACTATTTAACATATTGGAAAGAATTCAAGTTTTAAATGTAAAGTACATTACATTTATAAGAAAATAGCATTGAGAAATTTTATTTTAGATGATCCTATAGATTTTTTGAATGATCCTATAGATAATATGTTTGAAAAAATCTATTGGCCATATGATTATGACATTGAAAAATATTTTTAAAGTCATTCAAAACATTGTAATTAAAAGATTTCTTAGTTTACAATTTACCTGCAAATAAACTCTTCGACCCACCAGCCACATAAACTATCTTCACCGTTGAAAGATAGTCAGATATAACTGGTAACTTAACCTAAAATCAAATAAATTTACTAATTTCAATCTACAAATCTAATCCATTATATATATAAACTACTTTTGATCCTTTTAGTCCTCCTAGTTGGTCTTTATCATTAAGACCCCAAACATACATTTGATTGTGAAAATCTTGTTGTATATCATATCGATTTCGTTTGTTTAAAACAGTTAAATCTTCACTTAATTGTTCGCTGTCTGAAATCAAAAATGAAGACAGGGTGATAAGGTCCTCGTCTTCATATTGCTGCCTGCCAACTATTGTTAATCTGTGAATTCGACAATCAACACCCATGCTATGACATTGCTTAATAGAAATCTCCAGAAAATGATAATACTAAAATGAAATAAAAAGATTTTTATAAATATAAATTAAAAGAAATATTAAAGAATAAATAAAAACAAAATTCTTAATTTTATTTTCAATTTCTAACTTTGTTGATTTTCTAATGTTACCTCATTAATGTCTGATAGCAGAACTACAACACTTTCATTATTATTAACATTTATAACTTTGAGTTCCCTCATAATAGCCAATGAATCTCCTCCACTTAATACAAGCAGTGATGGCATGTAACTAAAATCTGATGGCATTACATGCATCCTCAAACGATGAACTATTATACCTGGTTGCATTTCCAATCGAATCCAATGCTAAATTAAAATCGAATTCTATCACATATTCTGTATATTCTCAAACATTTTACTTTTCCTTGAGTGCCACTACTCTGCCAATATGATCCTGAATTGCTTATGAGATGATGAGCCCAACTCTCTCTTGAAGACACTGTTAAGTTTTTAACACACTGAGACCATTCTAAAAGAAAGTTGGCAGCCACAGTCTCAGACTTCTTCTGAAGTTGTTTAGTTTGTCCAGCAAATACAGGAGTGCTTCCAGGTACAGCTATATAGTTAAATGGATGATTATGTGATCCTCTGGAATTGAAACAAGGTTCGCAATAGTCAAAATCATCACAATTACAGCATTTATATCGTGGCCCAGTTATTGGAAATGCTTGACAGTTGTCGCAGCTATAAAAATAAATTAAAATTACCAAAATATTTATTATGATCACACAAGTATTGCAATAAAATTTACATAATGTTTGAATGGATACATGGTACAAGTTCCATTTCAGATATAACTCCGGTCCAGTTGACTTGATGAGAATACTCTACAGTTAAGTCTAACGTATTAGGATTAATACCTGAATTAAGTAAATTTTAATTAATATTTCAATTATATACGATAATAATTTTCATACTTGTTACAATACCCACACTTTTATGGGTCACTGATCCCCATTTATACTTTGGGGTAATCACATGAGGTTTAACACGAACATAACTCCCTATTTTTATCTCATTTCCAGCTAAAAATAAAAATTAAAAAATCATAAAAAAATTTTAAAATTAATTTTGTTAAAAATGTTATTAATTTTATATCTATATTTTTTAATTGCTTTTACCTAATGCAATGACATTTCCTGCTGATGCTGAAAAATGACTAATCAATTCTATATGTATATATCGAACCCAATATGTACCAGTTTTACGTTGCCAATCAACTTGCACATTGAGATCATGAAGGTCATCTTGATCGAGCTAAAATAGTATTTTAATAATTTTATTTTTTTAAATTATAGATATACTATATTGAGTGCTGAATTATCAACTAGGCAAAATGCCCCGAAGCCCCTGAGTTAAAAAAAAAGTTATAAAACTGCAAATTTGCAACCAGAATTTTAAAAATTTCTAATGCATATTTGCAAAACCCGAAATTTAAATCAGGTGTTAATCCAGCACTGATCGTATTACTTTGACAACTCGACCAACGTCCCCTTCATGGACATCTTCATAAGTTTTACAGCAACGTACAACCATATGTGGTCGGATATGTTGACATATGTATGCTGCGTATTCATCATCATTTGTAAATTCAGATCTTTTTTGAAAATATTCTTCTTGAAGATTCTGAATAAACAATATTTCAATATTAATTTTTATGCGCTGACTTGCATATGGATTTGCATGGATACGTGCAAAAATAGCTGTGTCCATTTGCATGTATCCATACAAACAACTGTAGAAGTAGATAATAAGTAGTTCAGAACTATTTTAGAAATAAAAAGTGGTTTTTAATAGAAAAACCATTATTAAATTAAGCAGCTTTTCGATTTTTGAGAATAGGAATAAGATCCAAAAAACCCATGCAAGTGTATCATTTTGGCCCAATAATAGCCGACTAATTGAAATTGATCATATGATCAATCCTACTTGTCGTGATCTCAAAGTGGACAGGCAAATCAATTCACCTATTCACTTAAATCACTAATAAAACAAAGTACAATTTTTGCTTAAAGTAGTAACCTACTTGCAAAATTTTTTCCTTCTATCAGCATTTCCAAGGGATTAAGAAATTTCCCACACAGACACAAGGTCGTGCCTCATTCGTGACCTTGCCAGTAGCCAATAGCATTAATTAGGCAGGCGGATTACCCCGTCTTAGCTACCCGTACCCTACGGCTACTTAAGTCACTGTATCAGGATGGTAGTAATCAGTTTCAGTTCCTCATCAAAATCCTGCTACCAGCAACAGATATTTGATCTCACTATCAAACCAACAGCGTGCCTTGACTTAGCCCAATGGAGTAACTAAGGACTGAAGACATTGCAACCGCCTAGTAGGAACTACCTGAAGTTCTACCCCTAGACACCAGCCAGCCAAATCACCAAGTCAGCTTTCGCTTTCGACGCCGTCATCATCAGCACCGGCACATTGCCACCTAGAATCTGTGGCCATCCAGCCAACCACGTGGTCAGTTGTGCCCACGTATCCTTTGAGTAATTATTATAACTTGTAAGGCCCTCCGCCGGTCATATTGTGTATATTTCTTATATACGTAGAATAAATTTTGAGTATCATTTATATTGCCATTTATCTATTGTCTATTTTATTTTGCTAACCTACCACGTGACTAAATCGCGTAGTCTTTCTATTATACGTATTTAAATAAAGTTCAACCGAAACCTAAGGCACGACATACTGCCAAATTTGAGTAGTAATGATTGATCACAAGACCAATTATGTCACACAATGCCAGTTTAACTTTCGACAAATTAAACCTTTATCCGTAATATAAAAAGCCTGATTTCGTTCCAACCCAAAGGTGAAAGCAAATTGTGATTTTCATAAGCTGAAATGAATTAAATAAACAGGATTTAAAAAGAAACTGTATGAGACTACACTCTCTCTCCCTTTTTCCCGCATTTCTTGCTGACCGTCCCTAACTCATTTGCCTCTAACTTTGGGATGAATAAAGCAACTAAAGTGCTCTTTATGAGAATTTCTCCTAAAATAAATAATGCTTGTAATTTCTTTTTCTCCTACATATAAATGCAATATGTCCAATATGATGTAAACATAACACTAATAGCTGATGCTGGTGGTCTAGTGTTTAGCGTATTCGCCTCTAGACAAATGACCACCCGGCCAAGATCAGTGAAAAAATCGAGTGGTAGAACCTTCAAAAAGGACTCTACGCCATTAGTCTCTTGTTTGGAAGATTCTCCTTGCACTATAATAATAATTCATGTGTAATAACATAAACATTGAATACACCTATTGTAAAATAATTAACTCAAAATTTTTTTGAGTCATAAATAATTATGCTTTTGTATTTATTTGTTCATCTATTAATCATTTTCGTTTCATAAAACAAAATAAGCAACTCAAATTCAGTTTGCAATCCACATCTTATGCTTTCATATTTGTAACAATATTTGACCAAAAACAAACACTAATCTAATTTAAAATATTGTTAAAACTAGAAAGCAGTTACCGTATCTTGATCTGATGCCTCTATATCATTCTCGATAAAACCAATGGAATCGGAATCAGAATATGGATTCAATGAAAAATTGTTTTCAGTATCAGAGAAATCAGAATGATGTGAATTTTCCAACAACCATCCAGCAATGGATTCAGGACTTGGCGCCATTTCCAATGTGCCACCTATAATTCAGAATTATAATTAATATCCTTTTTCATTGAACTTAATTTAAAATAATACAAAGTGATTTAATAGCTAATTCAACTTTTCTTCTCGAAAATCCCATTTCCATCAATTGCTGCACAGTTGACATTTTTGAAGATGAAATCATTTTAGTAACCGATTGAGAATATTGTTTCGTTTTATTCTTCATATTCTGACTGTTAATGTTGATTGGAGTTGCACTCATAGAACTCATACTGGAATCCTTTTGTGGACTAAATTCGTTATGTTCACTCGTTGGTAATGTTAATAAATTATTGCTTGAAGCAAGGAATTGGCTTAGTGACACTGCTGCTGCCTAAAATGTTTAGAAAGTAATATATGAGACAGAGCCCATTTTGAAAGACAAAGTACTTGTTTTTGTTTTATTGTATATTATTTGTTTTTTCTCATCTACTATTTTGTTTTTAAAATCAAAATATAAATCACTTTAGTTTCAATAATAAACCTTTTGAAGATTATTTGTGTTTAAATAGTTACTCTTAAATTTCAATACCGGGTCTCTTCAAGCTGGTATCAATTCAATTCGGTGAAAATTTTAGACACTTAATTAGATTGCTACCAGCGTTATTTCATGCCAGTGTCAAATAAGCTAGCGTTAATTAATGCTAGGCCGTTTCACATGCCCAGTTTGGGACGTGATTATCGCGCGTTTGACCAAACAATTAGAATTTTGTCGCGCAATTTCGCGAATTCGCCACAGCAGCCAATCACAGATCAGCGATTGGCATGACGTAATCACGCAAAAATAAAGCATGCAATCCCATTTCAAATACGAATCGCATCGCTAAATGTCATGTAAAGCAGAATTTCGCAACGTTTTCATGCAAAATTAAAATCGCTCAGAATTCGCAATCGCAGAAGTCGGCGAACTCGCAGCGTTGTTGCATGTGAAACAACCTTTATACAATTTCGCACCAGCGTCATATCAATGAAGCGTTATTTAAAAAATTAAAAATAACGAAAAATTGTAAATAAATAAACTTTTTCCTAACGTCATGCCAGCATAAATTCAAATTGGCGTCACTAGTGATGCTAATTTGAATTTACGCTCCTCTATTTTCCTACTCCTCAGTGCCCATTCCCGTCCTCTAAAGTGAAAAGATCGCGCACAAACAGAAATTGCCGCAAGAATTTTGCAGTAACAACGGGCGCCAATCTTTTTTCCGCGAAATAAATGCCCGTGAACCGGAATTCGCGCAAATCGGAATTTCTGCAAAGAGAAGTTTAGGGGGCGGGGAGAAGCAACCCCCCCCCCCCCGTTCCCCTCAAATCACTTAAAGAAACGCGTTAATCGCGTTCCATTTTTCGCAAAATTTGAGGGAACTCCCATTCGCGCAAATTCCGATTCGCATAGATTCAGATTCGCGTAGATACCATTTCGCGGAAATTCCAGTCCATGTAAAAAAAATTCGAACGCTAGAATCACAGCAATTCCGATTCGCTCTCGATTTTTTCGTTCCAAATCGTGCAAAATGGTCATTGAAATTGGATTAAGTGGGGGGAAAAGGAATTTTGAATATTTGGAAAGATAAAAAATTTTCTAATTTATCAATTGTAGTCTTTCAACTTTAAAGGTCTTCCACTTACTATAATATCATTCTAGCGTTATTTGAAATGATGCTAGAATGATATAACAGAATATATATATAGAATGATATATACAATTGTAGCTTCCAATTTAAAAAAGCCTTAGTTGATGTTTACAAGTGTTTCACTGCATATTCAAGTGTAAGCGGGTGTAGCTGGTAAAGTCAAAACCTGTCAGCCAATAGGAAGACGAGTTTCTGAGTGAAGTACTTGAGCTCACCCATATTCTCTATAATTTGGCTTAACCATGTAAAAGCCGTTTCATGTTCCCTGTTTGCGACGCGATTTTTGCGTTGCAAACTGCTTTCACATGCCTACCGTCGCCAGTTGTGGCAAATTCGCCACCATTTTTGTCGCGCAAATATGTGACCAAACAATTGGAATTTTGTCCTGCAATTTTGCGAATTCGCCACAGCAGCCATTCACAGATCAACACTTGGCATGAAGTAATCAAGCGAAAATGAAGTATCCAATCCCATTGCAAATACAAATCGCATCACTAAATGTGATGTAAAGCAGAATTTCTCGACATTTTCATGCGAAATGAAAATCGCTGAGAATTCGTAATCTCAAAGTAGGCGAATTCGCAGCAATGTTGCATGTGAAACGGCCTTTAGAGTGCGATGGCATAGTATACTAATTACAATGTATCAAATAAGGTAAAAAGCACCGACTGCAAATTAATTCAAATTATTAAAATAAAAATGATTTGTTATGAAGTATTTGAATGTCAAAATATTAAGAAAAAGATTATTTTAAAACCATAATTGATTTTTTCAAATTTTCACTTAGCTAACAAAAGAGTACTATAAATCACACTATCCCTGATTGCTACAAATTTAAAAAAATAAATTCATTATTGTTTAAATAAGTTTTAAAATATTATATTAATATTAAAATACTAAAAATATTTAAAAATAGACATCAAAGCAATTAAATTCAAAAATTAAAATTATAATAAAGTATAAAACCTCTAACTCCGTGCAATTGTAATTGGGTTTCACCAAAGTTGGCTGTGTAGCTACTGCTACTAACTGCTGTATAAGAAGTAAATGATTGCAATTGGGTTCCATCGAAATATCGACCATACTATTTTCATCTTCATTTAGGTTAGAAACATTATCAGGAGAAAAATATTCATCAGGAGCAGATTGCAAAAGAGTTTGACGCAACAGTTCTTGATGACGAAAAAGCATCCGACAAGCTTTTATTATTCCTAGCTGATGTTGTTGGATGCGAAGCAATGTTTTACTGAAGACATCTGAAAATAAATTTCGAATTACTTGTGAAAAAAAAAAGTAAACTTTAATCTCACTAGTGACTGAAGTTGCACTCTGGTGAGTTATATTGTGGTCATATTTAATTCCTATTGCAGCAAAACTCACTAAAGTTGCCCACACTTTTAACATGTCCTCATCCGAAGGCATTTTATCAATGTGAAATTCGACTGATGTTACCTTTAATACAGTTTTGTAAATTAAATTTATTAAATGTCACAGTTTAAAAAATTTTTTTCTTTTAAATTTTTAAAATAAATGATTATTGTTATACCATATTTCATTAAGCACATTCGTTTTCTAAAACAATGTTAAAAACGTGAATAAAAACGTGAATCAAAACGTGTTTTCAAACTGAAGACGAAAAAATTCGTCTTAACAGCCTAAGCGGGCTGTAAACGAAGACGACCAATTTTGCTCGTCTTCGTGCGAGCCTCGTTTTCAAATGAGACCCACATTGTTGCCATCAAAGGCAGCCATTTGCAATTGATCTATTGAAACACACAAGCATAAATAAAGTTTTTTTGCATAAGAAATCCTATAATGATGTTATAATATTAAAAATTACATAAATAATGGCGCCATAAAGGAAAACGCAAATAATTTGTCATCACCACTTTTTCATATTATAATTGTTTCTAATGACAGAACCTTTACCTTTGTTAACTAACCACAAAACAACACATTAAGACTGATTTTCTAAACTAGTCTTAATGCATCGTTTTAGAAAACGAATGTGCCTATTGAGTACAGTAAAACAATTATTAGTCGCCCTCGATTATAAATCGCAACTTTAATTCGAAGAATTGACACTTAAAGTGCCAATTTCTTAAATGTTTTACATAATAATTTATTAAATTGTTAAGCTTTTTTAATAAAAATTTAAATCAATTAGTGAAATCAAGTATTTTCCTCAAATAATCGTTATATTAAAATATCTAACAATGTTTTTAGTATTTACCGGTTGCAATTGGTGTAAATAATATTTCTTAATCATTTGCATATCACAGCAATGAATCACAAGTTTTCCAGTACTTGATATTTTTGATACAGTTCCTACGCTACTATCATCTGTAATTACATAACCTCCCAACCGTGCTCGATTATCAACTCCACCGATGATGGCCAATGTAGCTATAACCAATGCTATTTCTTCTTCTTGGTTAGATAACAAAACTGAATGATCCAAAATCAAATTATTAATTAGAATTAGTTTGCTGCATAGATAATTATTTATTGAGCCATTCCATGCAGGTAAAGTATGTAGTTTTCTAATCAAAGTAATGCATTCTTCAGCTATCGTGCTTGTGTGGGATGCAGTTAGAGATGTTCGAGGCCGAGAAATAGGTTTTCCATGACATAAAAATTCTAAATTAAAAAAAATTAATCTCAGCAAACGAATACAATAAGTGTTTTAATTTACCAGTGGCTTGTAGCACAGGATCATTTGCACAAGTAATGAGCCTTGACCCTAACAATAGAAATAAACGTTCCAATAACTGTGTCCTTTCATTATTGTAAATAGCCGTGTCCCACGATGGAAGAACTCGACGAAGTAAACTTAAAGCTAGAATCTAAAATGAAATTTGGAATATTTAATTTGAACCAAATCATAGCCACCGTGAATATTTTTTAATGTTATTTGTTAAAGCTTTGGAAAAATTTACCAAGGAGTGCTTTGTCATTAAGTATGATTCTAGTGTGTAGTAGTATATTTGTTAAAAATTCTAGATATACTAATAATAGCAATATTTGTCTACATTTCCTACCCTGAGAATATTGTGATATAATTAGCAGTTTTATCATGTGTGGGTGTGAGATTATGAATAATGCTCACAAATTAAAAGTATCAATATTTGGGGTTAGGTTGCGTTGGCCACACCAGTTTCAACATTCATTGATAAATCTCGGCGGCACTATTCCTTTGCTGCACCTATTCGTTTTGCTGTAGTGAACTAAACTAGCTACTAGCCTTCAAAGTGAGAACCTTTGCGGAAATTGTAAGTCACTATTTGGATATTTAACTCTATCGCTCCATAATATCTGCCTCAGTTGCTAAGCAACCACTGTGAAAAATAATATTCAGCAGTTTGTAAATCTGGGTCTGACCATTGTGAACTTTGGAAACAGAAGCCAATGCTCTTGGAACCTCTTAAGAACTCTGTTCGCAATAGATTAAAGTATATTAACAAGTAAGATTTTTAGCAATATCACAATGTTTTACACCATTTTTGTGCTTCTCTCTGATTGTTTTAGACAAAAAATCATCTACTTGTTTTGATTTAAGCATTTCTGCCTGTAAGATAATTCATAAAGTTATTTTGGACTGAAGTAATGTCGTTGAAATTTTTGTCAATTTTATACAGCATGTACTCTAATTTGTGTTATCGGTTAATTAGTAATAATTTAGAAAGAGATTTAGATTTGTGACCAATCAGTCACTAAAGGGCAGCATGGATCCCGGTCAGGTGAGTCAATTGTTTAACTGACTCGAGAACTTTATTGCTGAGTACACAGCGTTATAATTCGCAGCCATTACAAATATACTTTTCTCCTAGCTTACTTCAATTTGTTATGCTGATTACGATTTTTCATGCCAGGATTTTGTGAAAATGCATCTTTTTCTATATTGTATTAGTTAGGTATAAATAACAATTGCTAAATTTTTGTCCTGGCGTTGTATCCATTTAAAAAAAATATTTAGAAAAGGATATCAGAACATAACCCCAGCAATATAGAATATTTTTATTAAAAAATTACTTCGTTTGAAGTGATGGTGGTTGTGATGACTTATAAAGTTTAAGGGTGCTAGCAGCTACTATGGCCATACGTAACCATTAACAAAATATAACTAAACACAAAGCATATAGAAAACACATTTAAATTGAACACAGTTCAGAAAATAAACAATCTAAAAATTACAATTCAATGCTAAAATGAGAACCAGGTATAACCTAGTAAATGCCATGCAGTAAGAAGACACCGCAAGCACAATCAAATAAAAAAAAAACCAAACTTTCAAAATGTCTCAAAAGATCAACGAAGGAAAAGAAAACACCATAATTGAATGAAAAGTATAGTGTATATAGTGCCGAGAGCTACACACAAAATGGTGTTAGAGCAGAAATATAGAGATATTAAGTTTGAACAAGTAAGAAAGTGCAATAACTCCAAGAGGACTGAGATTGCTGAATAATGCACTTTTTTCCTATGGGAAAACATGCATTATTCGGCTATAAATTTAACAATATTAATTTCATTTAAACGTATTGTGTCTTAAGATTGAGGCAGTGTTTTAGTTAACTAATAATCGATTTATTTTTTTAAATTTATGCAAATCGAAGACACACAAGTAGGGAAGCACTCCTTGTTAGTGTTTTATGAATATTAATAGTAAATTCTCTAAGAACCCAGCCACGATTCTTAGTTTTCCTTTAACTGAATTTCTGCAACAATCTATTAATAAATTCAATAGTTTTTTTTTAATAATTGTTAAGTATGAAACGAGGCAGTACTTGTTTGGATAAATAGTTTCCTTTGCAGTTGTAATTTCCATCAATAATTTTAAACAATAAATCCAACCATGTATGTGATGTTAAAGCACGACTAAAACTGGATGTAATGGCAATTGATCTCACAAAGCCTAATGTTGCCCATTCGTTATGTTGTTCATGTGCTAAAACTTTAGCATCTGAAAATCAATATTCATCACAATTCATACTTCAATAAAAAACCATTAGAATTCTTACCTGAATATTGAATGCAACCTTCGTGCAATAACTTTTTGAGCAAACTAGAAACCAAATGAATTGATTTGGGCTGAGCATGATCTGAATGAATTCCCATGCTAATCATCAAACATCGCAAAAGATTTATACTTGCAGTTTTTAGTAAAACCATTGGTATTTTAGCATCAAATTTTACAACATCCAAACCTTAAAAAGTAATATCATCAATTTAAAAAAAAACAATTTTAATTAAAACAAACAATTATCTTCATCATCATCAGATTTTGTTTCTATTTCAGGCATTCTTAGAGATTCGGCTAATTTTAAGTCGTATTTTCCTTCTTTGCCCATACGATATGAATTTGTGCTTCCATTATCCCATTGTACGCGAATCCATCCATCTTCACCCAATTCACCTATGACTCTACCCTCTCCCGGAGGAGGGCCATCCTGAAATAATAAAGCATCTTCAAGTACAATATAGACAGAGTAACTACTGTATAGTAAAATGCTATTTTACTGTACTAATTATCAAAGTTGTAATTAATGATCAATAGAGGTGCATCAAATACCCAACGTCACAATTTCATTGACTAATCAGCTTTTAAGTTACAATGGTTGCATAAAGATTAAAAGTCACTCTCTCTCTTGATCAGTTGGAAACCAGTGATTAAGGAAGACAAACAGTGACCACAAAAGCCATTTGGCCTATGCCTAAGTGTCTGAAGGCAGATACAACATCCTGCTTAGTGTTTTCTAAAATTGGTTCCTGATGACCAAAAAGCTATTAAGATGTCTGCTTTATCATCCACAAGATTTGAAGTGAATGGTAATGACTAAAATCTTATGCTCACAACTTTCACTATTTTTCAGTTTTAAATCTCACAATCCTATTAAAAACCAAACATGTAGAACTATGTTCTACATGTCTCTTCCAAAACTGATTTTGCCATCTGTTTCACAAATCTTGTATTAGCAAATGATAAGCAATCAAATATAGAATCAATATTGGTCTCAGTCTCACAGAGTTGCCGAATTTATTTTTATAATAAATTATCCCCAATTTTTGTATCGTTGTCATTAATAACGAATGTTAAAGTAAACCAAGTGCATAAAAACTATAATCCCAAAATGGGGGTAGTATAACCTTTAATGCTTAAAACCATACGCAAGTTTTAACAAAAAGAGGACTAAAAAAACATCAAATTTCACTCTCTCAAAACAATACACACTACATAATCAAATGCCGCGATAGGAACCAGAGGCAACTCAGTAAATAACATATGATAGGAAGAAGCTACAGACACAACCAAAATAGAAAACCAACTAAAATTTCTAAGTAACTCAATTGATTTTTGAAGGAGATGATCACACCTTTGCTAGGTGGAAAAAATATCATATTATTTGCTCTTAGCTTTGTGGTAAAAGCAAAAACAGACCCAACAATTTCACAAACGTAAAAAAGTGATGAAAACTAATTTCATGGGGGGATGGAAAAGTCCTCATGAACTCCAACACATTACTTTCAGTCTATCTAGCCCTCTGCAGGCACCGCATGCCAGCATACTGACATTTCAATCCTACGCTCATAATTCCCCAAACCAAGAAATAAAATAAAAATAACTAAATCCTAGATACCATCTGCAAGAAAATAGAAAAAGATAGAATTAGAAAAGAAAAATTACCAATAAGGTTTCCATCGCCAAGAAGCCACTTGATGGAGCACTAACAGGCACTTAAAGGCTAAGTCAGAAGCCCCTCACCCCTGCCACCTTTCCTCCCATATGCCAAAGAAACAATGCACGAATTTGACGCTATGCATGATTTGCCTATTGTAAGAACAACAATAAATTTCATAATAAGCAGTCCAGAAGCACACTGGCGAGCGACTCACACAGATTTGGGTAAGGCTTCCAAAGCTATCATAGCACCAAAATAAAATGACCAAAGACTCGTGCAAGTTCATTTGATTTATATAATGTGCAGACATCACTGGGGGGAATTAGTTAGATTGGAACCTGGCTATCATAGACTATCATAAATACCATACTAAACATTAATTCAACTATATCCAACTATATTAATCAACTATTTTGGCCGATGCGACAAAAGCAAGTGTCCTCCAATAAGACCCAACAGCAGACCGCAAATCCGTCCACCCATGGAGATATTAATATCGCTGTCCCATAAATTTTAAAACCCAAATAGTTTGTAAAAGCTCCGGTCTATCTTTTAGTTTTATAAGATGAATAAATTTGGATTTTGCTTTTATTTCTCCCGCCAATAAGAGGAAGCAAACTCGCGGGTACAACAACTATTAAGAATAGACATTATCTCCGAATTAGTCCAGAAACTTGCATCAGATTTCATATATTCTTTTACCATTCAGAAAATAATCGAGAACCTGACTTTCTGGACACCCTACATATTATTTTTATTTTATATCTAACTAGGCTTTTGTTTAAAAAATATATTTATAAATTATTTACCTGATCACCCCATTTCCAATCAATGCCACGTATAACTTTGGTTCCAACTTTTATCATTAAAGCTAACTCAGGACCACTTAACTGTGGTGAATTTGTTTGTGTTTTATTAATATATTGTTCATATACTGCAAATGATGTATCACAATTCTTTCCACTTTCAACTCTATTTGGATCTGGACCTGGAAAACATTATTTTTAAATTAGAATAATTTTAATTTAAAACAATATAAAATTTTACCTATTATTCTTATAAGTGCCTGGGTTAATGCTAAGATTCCAGAATTTATGAGAAGACTAACCTCATTTCCTTGATGATTTCCTGTTAACAATCCAAGAAGTACAATAAGAATTTTTGCATTACATAAAATTGCTGATATTCGATGTTGATCCTTATTGCGACTATCCTTTGGCAAAGTTCCAGTTCTTCTGCTTCTAAGATTAATTTGTGCTTCTGTTTTATGCACTAAAAACCGGAATTCATCAAGTGCCCATATAATTAAATCAGAAAATGTGAGCTTTAGACCAGCACGATTGTAAGGTGGAATTAATTCTACATTTTCCAAACAATAAGGTAAGGAATCTCTGAAAAGCACACAATTCATTTACAAAACTTATATATCAATAAAAGTATTTTTTTTACCGAATTTTATAATTTTCATTAATAAGTCCCAGCCAACCATTGAGAATTGAATATTTGACTGAAGGAATTAAATATGACTTTTTAAGCAAATTTAGAATATTTTCACAGCCTTCTTTGCGGATTTTTGCACGTTCAATCTTTTCCAAATAAAATAAAACATTAATAAATGCCTAAAAACGATTGGTTGTTTTGATTACTTGACAGAAATGTGCTTTTCGTAATAAATCTATGTCGACAGGTTCATCTTGCAAAATGAATTCAATTATTTTAGTAGTTACAGCGATATCGCATTCAGCATTTGAACGTTTACAATGATCAGTAAATTTTGTTGGTTTTGAAGTTTTGATTGCATGTCCAATAGTGTTCTATAATAAATGTCAAAATTACAGCTATTATTTTAACATGATTTGACATCTTTAGTTCAGTTTCTTGCCCGTACTTAAAACTTTATACTTTAATTGGTATTTTTTAAAACCATATCTAACTTAAAATTTTATTGGACACATTTTTTGTATTAAACTAATATGTTTCGTAAACAACTACATCGTATCTAAAGTTTTGGCTAGGGTTGTGTCACAGATGTTCCAGCAAATCAAATAATTTGAAAATTGAGTTTTAACTAGTACAAATGATATAGGCATCAGTGGGCTTCTGAGTTCGCAATGGCGACTTTGTGCATGCATTAGTTTATCATGCATTAATGAACAAGTATCAAGTTTTATCTAGACGTCACTAACAAGGAGGTACTACGGACCTCCCCACCTCAAATTTGCATAATTTTAAAGAAATAAATCGAATAATACTTAACAATACCCAAATCTTAAAACACACTTTGAGTAAAGAAAATTATTAATAATGCACTTTTTTCCATGGGAAAGAAATCAAACTTTTTTTCTATGGGAAAAAGGGCATTATTAGGCTATAACAGTAACAATATTAATTTTTTTTACTAAAAGTGCATCCTAAGATTTGGGCATTGTTTTAGTTAAGTATTAATCAATTTATTTCTTTAAAATTATGCAAATCTGAGGTGGGGAAATCCGTAGTACCTCCTTGTAAATGAGTTTCAAATCACATATAGAACATTCTTATACTATGAGAAAATTAAATTTTTCTTTTTGGTTTTGAGTTTCTGTTGCATAGATTCATTTAATGGCATTAGCCAGAAATAAACTTCCCTTACAATTACATGTACTAAATTTGTCAAAACTGATTAATACCTATAGACTTTAAACAATGTAATCTGGTTAATATAACCTATATTCATATAAAATTTGTTTTCCATAGTTAATATTAAAATTCTTGGCTGATTAAGAATTGATATGCAGTTTTACAAATTTTCAACCTCATTATAATGGAAAAAAGTTCATTATATATTGATAAAAATGTTTTTTTTTTTTTACTTAATCTTTTTTTGCATTGTTTTATCATTGTAAATGTAATGAACTATAAATTTACCAGCATTTTGTTTGTAGAATTAGGCAGAAATGAGATTTCTTTAGACAAATGAATTTTTTCTCCCTTTTGATCCATTAAATCTGATTGCCCTTGAATTGATTCATTTACAATATCTTCTAATTTCGTCCCAAGTGCTGGAATTTAAACAAAATAAATATTTAATTACTCATCAATTTGAATTGTTTTACTTTTTGAATGCTTTCGTTCTTCAATCAGCTGATGAATAATGTGTTTCCATTTTGGTGTTGCATTTAATACCTTCAGTCGAGTAAGAGCATTCATTTCACGACTAGTTGCAGAACAAAGCTCGTAAAATAAAAACCGGCATCGCTCCATTACCGGTGCACAGACTTCTTTGTAAGAGACACTTAATTCTTGACGCGCCTAAACAAAATAAATGTATACAGTCATTAAAGGCTGGCAGATAAATTTAGATTCATTTTACTTTTATTAAAGACCATTTGGTTTGGTGAATTATTCTTATGCATTCAATAATAGATTTAGGCAATCGAGGTCCAATATTTTCTTCGTTTTGCTCACTTTGTTCAATGAATAACATAGCTTTTAATCCCAGATTGTGATGTTTAAGTAATGTAGCCAATAATAATCTTAATATAACAATAGAATTTGATTAGAAAATTTTAGCAATAAAAGTACAATGACATACCTTCCAACTTCTTCAATAGGATGATCAATTGGAAAATCCATATAAATTATTAGATGATGTTGTCTGCAGTATTTGTCTACACCGGCAAGGAATGTCTTTACATGTAAATCAGTCAAATGACTTTCAGCTAAGGCAAGTAAAAATGATCGAGAGTGATCAAAGTATTTGCAGATGACATTCTTCTTTTGATTTTCTTCTGTATTTGGTAATTTGAATTCTGTCGGCATTGTACCTAATACTAAAAATTAAAAAAAAATGTAAAAACCTTTTTCCAGAAAATTCTGAATGCAACACTAGGTGCATTCAATATCCATTTTTTCAGTTTATCAGTTTCTGTTAAACTGAAACAAAAACTATCTTAAAATCCAACCTGATTTTGAACAATTGATTTTTATTTGGTTTATCCACTCTAACGTGATCTAACGTGTCCATCATTAAATTTTTTCACATAAACCATAAATTGTTAAAAACTCCCTAAAAGCTGGACTAGAGGTTGTTATGTTTTTTAGGGTTTTTCTGATTGGTTTTTGTAAAAATCGGTTTTCAGAAAACCGCTGAAGTCAAATAAATTGGGATATTCAATGCACCTACTGCTTTTTATTTTATTCGTTTTACAAATAGTACTCATTAAGATGATTTGTTAAAATGAATTCATTAGAGAGCTTGCAGCCACACGCTTTTCTTACAGTATAAGCTCTCCTTACACTATACATAACTGTAAGAGAAACCATTTATAAGAAGATATACATATTTTCTGTGCATTTGTGTAATGCATTTTAACCTTATGTTATGTACCATGCCAAAAACAAAGCAAGACTTATTCTTTATTTAAAGAAAGAACAAATCCCGCCTGCTATGATTTGTCGTGATCTCAAAGGAGATAGGCAAATTGATTTGCCATCTATTTGAATCACTAAAAATATTATTTAGTGAAAATA
>JAQFZU010000199.1:0-39204 GCA_034696185.1 Henia vesuviana | reverse complement strand
AAAAAAATAAAAAAAAATATTTAAAAAAAAAACAAAAACCGCAACAATTTAGAATAAGAGTCCGAAATAGTGCAATTTGTATTTCCAAATTTCTTCTATTTTTATTTGCATAAAAGAAAATAAAAATTTTTTTCAAAACAAAAAAAAAATGGCAATTTTAAAAACTCGACTTCTTTTGAATTTCTAAACACGATAGAGATCGGCAATAAAAATGGTAGTGCAAAAAAAGATTTTTTTTCTTTCTACACACACACATACAATAAGTATAGAATGAAGAAAAAGAGAGGGTAGGGTAGAGCAAAAAAAAAAAAGAGAGAGAAAATATACTTTTATTTGGTATTAGGCAAACCCACACCACCACCACCACCTGCATGAATGAATGCATATTTCCATATACAGTGGAAGGCACTTAGACCGAGTTTTGGAAGCTTCAGAGCGCACAAGTTGCACATTCTGTTGATTTCAATTCAGATGCGAGTGTAGAGAAGAGAAGGAAGGAAAGGGGGTGTGTGAGGGGATCCATATGGATGAGCGGCCAACACACATTTTGCGAGAAAGACATTTTATTTGCAACAGATGTCGCTTTCATCATCATCACGTTCTGTCATGAAGCAATGACATCTTCCAATCAAAATTTCAATTTCATTCAAATAACCTTTCAATTCGACTTGAATACTAATAAAAACGCAATTAACGAATCGTTAATTTTTTTTTAAGATTTATTTTATCAACAAGTGTCGATAGATTAGAAAATTTTATCCTTTCGAAATCCCCCCGGAGTGAAGAATCGAGGATTAAATTTAGTTAGAAGAAAGTAGTTGTTTGAATGGAAGAGAGTGTAGCGTTTTCGATCGACACCCGAGAACGATTCGAGATGATCTGAGCCATTGTGCGCCGTCTCAGCCTTAACGCTTGGCTTGAGACAATGTAACCTTTTAAAGTTTAGAAATGTCATTTCTAACTGCCATAACGGGCAAGAATGATGTCACCCGGGCGCATAAAACCTACTCCATTTTGATGGGCTCCTGTAATGGCCTCCAATATATCACCGTGTAATATTCTGCGAACACTAAATGGCACGGCAGCGTTCCTAATGGATCGCCGTCCCATCAAAACGAGATATTGGCCCCAGCCAATAATTAATGTTGTTCTTATCAATTTAGGACAAACGCACACGACAGATTTATTGGTAATTTGTATCGTCGACTAACGGAACCAACCATTATTACAAATCCATCAACAAATAACATAAATTGTTTTTCATTTTTTTTAAATATAAATTACTTTTAATCGATTTCAAAGCCATCGATTTTCATTTTTGTATTTTTCATTTATTTTTATTATTTCTTTCTCTTCGTATGAATCTATACACATCGTGTTATTGATCGGACGATGCAAAGCGAGTCCCGTTTAAGATGGGGACAAGTTTCATTTCCAGTAAAAGCTTCGTGCCAATCATGAATGGGACGTTTGCCATTTTACGATAATTGACTCGAATCGTCCTTTTTTTTTAAGTATTCGAATATACACATCAAATCTCGAAAGTAAAAAATTATACTTTTCATTCTTCATATATTTGCCATTTAAAAAAAAAACTTTAAAAAAAATTTTTTTTTTTTTAAAAATAAAGTTTTGCATGATTTTCGTCATTGGACAAAACTAAATTGAATTGAAGAAAGTTGCATCATTTCAATATGGAATCTCAAATCTCATCCAACTATTATACATATACTATATATATATATACACACATATATGTGACCGAATGAGTGCGGCAGTCAAAGCTGACAGGAATACATTACATCTCAAACGCCCTCAATATTTTCTTGGCAAACCTTTTTCTTCAATACCCGTCCATAATAACATTTTCTCAAATTCAAAAAATAAATCGATTTACTTTACTACCACGGATCGGCTCGACTTTAAAAAAAAAAAAAAAAAAAAAAATCCTCGCATTTTTATTTATAAATGAGAATCGATATATTTTTAAATTTTTCTAAATTAAATTCCAAACATTTGAGTTTGGTTAAACATAAAAGCAAAGTTTTCTTTATATGTAAGAAGTAAAAGAGTAAGTATCGATCTGTTGGTATATACGCAATTACGAAGAGAAAAGAAAAAGGGAACGAGTGATGAGGACAGGTTTAATGTTATAATAGCCGTAAATCAAACAGAATAGTTTAATCAATAGGACTTAAACGCGGCTGAGCGACCGCACCACAACCTAAAATGGGGCAGCAGCTGCAAGTTCAAATTTTATTCAATGTTCGGATAATAAATTAAAAAACAAAACCTAATTTGTGGCCAAACTTCAGTCTCGTTATCATCAACATTATTAGTACAACATCGGGGTCTATTTATTCCTTTTAGTGACTCATCGCAACAATCCTACTGGGAAATGTAACTGGAGACGATTGATTGATTGAAACCAAAGGGGAAAAAACAGATCGACTCGATCGTTCTGTCAACCATTTTTGATGGCTTCATCCATTTTCCCCATAGACAAATCTAATATCGCCATCTTAACTTTCATTATATTTTTTTTTTTTACGATAATGTTTGATTGAATTCATCCTAATGATGTTTTCATCATTTGAGCAGCAAAATCGATACACGAACGTCTCCTTGGAGCCGGTTAAAATTAGTCCTCATTCAAACTTAATTTCCACAATTGCCATCTACGAAAGAATCGCTGCATTTTAAATTAAAAAAAAAAATTTTTTTAAATACATTTTCAAAAAATTTTTTTTATGAATAATAAAATAAATGGAATAAAATGTTTTAAGAGTGCGACTGACTATTTATTTGGTTTGAGTTTTTTTAATGGTCTTTTTAGCCATTCATTGACGCTAAACTGCTTTAATGGCTTCAACGGCTTATTTGAGCGCGACATAAAAATAAAATATTATACACATACACATAAAAGTAATATATTGGGATATTACGGTGCGAGTGCACGTCTTCCCACCAATAATAAAAAAAATATGAAAGGGGGTGGTAAAAAGGCGAAAAAGGGGTTGATATCCCTTTCTTTCCACGCATCTGTCCCATTTTCGTGGTTCTGGTGTGACCAATTTTTTCTCTTTCCCACCTCGTTAGACATTTGCATTTCACAAAACTGAAAAATCCCAACTCTTTCTTTTGAGAAAGGGGTAACCGCAAAAAAAAAACCATCTGTCGCCCCCTACACCCTCCCAGTCTCGACGCACGCATTTTGCACAAATTTCACACTTGGCAAAATGTAACCTACAAAACTAAGCAGTCATTGAATCATTTTATTCCTCTCCTTCCACCTACGTATGACATAAATTATTGAAACCTGCAGCCAAGCAGCACGTGACAACTGATTTATTTCGTGTCTAATAGCGCAATAAAAGTAGCAAAGACCCAGCTGACCCCCTCTTCTACGCTCTACCAATACGTCAATACATGGCGTGTGGTCAGTTTCTTAAACTGATGTTATTTTATCGTTAAGTAAATATCAATTTACTATTTTAATTTTTTTTTTAAATTAATTATTAATTTACTGACCTTTGATGTCACTTTTCGGTAGCAGATGGCGCTGTAAAATAATAAAAATAAAATTTAAAATTGATTTTTAAGATTTTAGTAAATTTATTTTGTAAACGGATAATAGTCTGGTTGCATTAATGCAAAACGAGTCGTTGTCGAAAGTGTAATGAAAAGAGTTTGAACGCATTAAATTCAACGATAAACACCATCGTATTTGATGGTACATAAAACATAAAACTCGCAACATGTTATGCACAAAGTCCATACGCTAACATCATTTTTAATGGCCTTGTTTCGCACACATTTCAAATTAAGCGAAACTTTGAAAAATGTAGAAAAAGCATTAGGAAAAAGCGTAACAAAATCAAAAATTTCACCTTCACAAATTTTCTCATTCAAATTTTACAAATTGAGCCACTTTTCGCACATTCAGCTTTCAGGCCATTGTCAGCAGCACAATCCCAATGACTTAGAAGTCCATAAAATGTTAATTCACTCGCGGAGAAACAGCGTATTTTGGCGCCATCAGCGTGGCCAAACTGCCCTTATTACATCGAACGGGGGGGCCCCGAGAAAATTTCACTTTATTCGCACTCGTTCGACGCTGATTTTAATACAAATCACTCGGCAAATGACTTTATGTCACTTGCACAGATTCGCAAGAGCGTTTTTAAAGGGTTAATAAAATTCTAACGGCCGTCTTTTGTTTATTTCTTATTTTAAATTTATATTTTTCTAAAATTATACGTTTATAAAATTTTTTTTTGTTTTGCATTTTTATTATTTTTCGATCGATGGATGCGATTACAACTTCTGCCATTACATTTTCACGTGTTAATTTACGATCGGCCCACTAACTCATCCTTAACTCCCATTCAAGCTCTTGTAATTACCCTAAATCTAGATGCACGAAATGCCAGTGAACAAATTCAAAGAACCCCCCCCGCTATAAATTCTTTTCTTTTCATTCCTAATCCCTTTAATGCTCAAATTATTCGAGGGAAATAATTAATTAATAAAATAACTTCTTTTTTAAGAGAAATATTTTTAGTTTTTAAAGTTTGAGATTTTATTATTATCGAGTGATAAATTAGATATGAATTTCTATTTATTTTCCATCCTCGTTTCGCAATTATTATGAAAAGTGTAAATAAATTGTGTAAATTGTGTCCCGATATGCAAATAAATTCGCATCTTAAGAATGTCAACAACTCATTATTTTTTCATATTTCTTAAGGCTCAATTCTGGTTTACATTTTTCGATCGATGTTTAGTAAATAAATGAAAAAATTAAAGAAGATAAATTTTTATTAAAAAAATAAAAAATAGAAAAATTGTGAAGAGAAAAAACAGTTGAAAGGTTTGAAAGTAACGGGCAATTAAGACGTAAAAGAATATAAATCAACAAGAGCGGAGGGAAACAAATCCCATGAAAATCACTCGACGTTCCCACTACACGAAAAACAAAAGAGGAAAAAAAAGGGGTTATAAACAGAGCTACTAAAAAACATTACTTGTTCCCACCATTTGAAAAACAAAAGATTTGAAAATGTACTTTTGTTGGGGATGAAAAAAACAAGATGGTGCGAGACCGAACATACAAAAAAACATTGTATATGTAATGAATGCGTTTCGTAATGTTTTGTCATGTGTAAAAAAAAAGCACTTAAAAAAATTAATTTTCCTCTCGAGCCATTGGATACACTCGAGTTATAAAAAGCATTACAAAAAAACAAACGATGGGAAAAAATAAAAGAATTTAAAAATGAAACTGCGGTTCGTCACCAGAGCGCGCAATAGGCCGCTAATGATTCAAACAAACAGGACATTAAATTTGTAAATCAAATATTTTAATAATATTAAATTCCTAATTAATATGTCAAAACAGGCTTTGATAAAGCAACAAAAAAATAAATTACTCAGGTTGTAAGAAAAGGGGAATGTAACATTAACACTTTCCCATCTGAAAAAAAAAACCCCTTCCGATACAATGGAGGGTTAAAAAGAAAGTGGCAATGGGGAAACCATTTTCCCCCTTTCCCTTGAAAAAAGAAAAAAAAAATTTTCTAGACGTCACAACAGTTACACGTGTCCAGGTGCTGCAAAACGGGTCTTAATACTGAAAAACAGTGGAACGAATTGTTGCAAATGTGTGTTTGGAATTTATAAATAAAATTTTTATTATTAAATTTTTATAACATTTAAAAAACGGTATATAATTAAATAAATGCCTCCCCAACTGACCCGATGCTAATCATTTTAGTCGCACACGTGACCCGAATTTCATTTGTTTAAATTAAAGCTAAAAATGACCCGGAATAAATGAATAGGAAATTTCTCAAAAAAACATAACGTTCGTTTCGACTCGACTGTTATTTATTACACTTTTATTTCACTCTTGCAACGAGTTTTATTCGTGCATCAAAACCCATAAATCTCCTGAAAATCTCCAAAAAAAAATTTATTTCAAAAAAAATTTTTTTTTTAAATCTCATCAATTGACATTAATTAATTCATAAAACAGAGAAAAAAATTTAAAAAAAAAATTTTCATTAATAGGTCGGAGTTACGACCTTTGTTTAAAAATCGTGAAAATTCTTTTTCCACGTATTTAACCTTAAAAAAAATATTTTTTTAAAATTTATTAAATCTCGTTTGAGTATAACAGAACTGGTTCCACCTGTTCCCAAAGCTTTTTCAAAAAAGTATTAACGGAAAAAAAAATTTATGTATTGTATTTAAGAAGCGAACAAGTTAGAAAAAAAAATGAAATAGGTTTTATAGGCTTTGGTGGTGGATATACCTCTGCAGAGTGTAAATCAGTTGGAAAATTGGCGCGCGAGTCAAGACTCGCACTCTTCGCAGAGAGGAAAAGAATGGAATCTAAGCGAAGCTTGTAATTTCCTAAATTGCCAAGTTGTTATCCTGATTGCATCGCTAGAATAAAATTATCCCGTTTTATATTTAAGCGCAACAAGAAAAGTTTAAATAAAAAAAAAAAAAGAACATCTGCTTTTCCTTCTTAAGTACATTCGATTTGCATACGTAATGGTTGAACCTCGTCGCGCCTCCCAACTACAAATTGAAGCAAATTATTTTTATAACGTCAAAATTTGCAATCGACCCTACGTTTCTTTTAACGCTTCAATTAACTGCAAACTAATTTCCATCTCCATCTTATAATTCCCTTTAAAAAAAAATTTTTAAATGATAAAATATTTTATTTAAAAAAAAAAAACCCTTTAAAAATAAAACCTCTTCAAACTTAAGTTACACCTCATTAATTATTCAATTCATCCTTGCACCGCAACGTACACTAACATTATCATTCGCTGCTGTATTACTCGGAGGAGGAATTACAAGCACCACTAAAGAAGAAAGAATCACCACTCTACAGACTTCAAGAGGTGAAGAAGCAAAAAAAAAAAAAAAATTAACCGTTATCCATTATGTTGCGTTTTCTTTGAAGAGGAGCTGCGAGTAAGTTTTTTTTTAAGACGAACAAACACGAAGGAAAAGCAGTAGTAAGTATAGTAGTGGTAGTAGTATTGGAGGGAAAATGGTTGCTTCTCATTTCTTTGTCATGGCTCCCTTGAGGACGAAGGAAGAGCCGGATTGTTTCTTCAGTATCCTTTACGGATCCTGACTTGATTTATTTACGGTAATACAGGATGCTCTTAGTCCGAAATGCAATTACATTTTCAGTGAGTCCTCATCCTCAGTCAAGAAGTAGAAAGCCTCGCATTGACATAAAGGAAAAGTGCAGCGGCAAATTCCATTTGCCCATCAAAATGTTTCGTAGCCAACAACAAGAGCGACCTTTTCCTCTCCAATAAAAATGCCTCTTTTCACTCTATTTTTTTTTCCAATTGGACTTCATGTCCAAAGTATTTCTTTTCACGGACTCATCTCTTTTCGCTTTTATTCGTGCTTCATTAAGCGTGTGAAAATTGCGCCTCATTTTTATTATTTTTTTTCTGGAAATTTTCTTTATTTAATTGCAGCGAGAGTTTGGTCAATTAAGAGATGTAATTTCAGGAAATTAAATTTTAAAGTGAAAAATAAAAAGTATATTTTTAATAATTGAATTTTTGAAAATAAGGTCAAAATTGTAATTTCCGAGTATTAATTAGATCAAATAATAGCAATTAAAAATGTATTACAAAATGATTGAGTGTATCTAAGCTTTAATTATCATTCAACAAATTTTTTATTCAAAAATTCAATAACAGGTTTTAAAAAATTCAACGAGATTAAAATTGAAGATTTATCTCGAAGCGAGTCACGAATGGTGATGGACGAGATGATGCACGAGGGTCAGCTCAAATTACACCATTTTCAAAGAGGGAGAGAAAGGACCCCATAAAGTAATTCCCAACGAATGCATCAACAACCCTTTTCTATTTGTATAAAATTTCCCTTTTATTCGAAAATCCTTTCCTCAGAGAAAAAAAAATCCAATTCACCAAACTCCCCGAATGATAAATCAATTAAACGCCCTCACCTCTATTCCTCTTTAGGCCTATCACTAAATCTAACAAAAAAAAAAAGAATAAAAGAGAAAAGCAAAGTGTGTTTGCAATCGTATTACATCATTGGTATTCAATAAGCATCCGAGTAGCTCTTTTTATTCTTCTTCAACCAGTTGTAATTTCTCAAAGTGCAATAAAATACAATGTTATTTTCTTTCTTTCTCTTGGCCCGATTCCAATAGAAAAAAAAATAATAATTAAAAATTAAATAAATCAAAATATTTTTTTATTACAAACAAAAACAATTGCTCGATAAAAGCAATTGCTACTGCCCACGTAATTACCATTCGTGCACGTTTAAACGAGAACAAATTTATTTTTTTTTTTTTCAAAAAAATAAAGGACAAAAGATACGTAGAGAGATAGGGAAAAGCCACAATGGGTTTTAGGTGTGTTACGTACTTAAGTGAGCACTCACAACGTAATTACATTCGACCCTGTTCGTGAAATTATTTCTCAACATTTTTAATAACGACTAAAATCCGAGTTTGTTTTTTGAAAATGAAATTAATAATTTTCCATTCTTAAAATCCCCGATAAAATTTTTAATTAAAAATGTTAGTAGATATTTCGAGTGAAAGTAAAACAGAGATAAAACCTTTCATTTTATTTGACATCAAGTTTTTAAGTACACGTTGCAAAACTCACGCTATAATCTCGTAAATTCCCGACTTTTAGATTTTTCAACAAAAAAAAAAAATAATCGAATATTTAAAAAAATCTCAAAACAAATAACCTAAATAACAATAAATAAATAAACCCATTAATTATTCCATTTAACCATATTTAGCATAATATAATTACCAACAATAAATAGAACGAGCAAATTTGTTGTATAAAAAAAAAAAAATTTTTTTTTTAAAAAGATAAAATGTTGCCATTGGGAGTGAAAAAAAAGGGTTAAAGAAATATGATCGCGCGACATTTCACATGTAAAAGTATGGAATGAGAAAGCATTTCAATTAGTTTTCCACCAATAGACTCGCAAGTGAAAGGGTTTCTCATTTACGCTTTCTTCATTCGTGAAAAGCCAATGTAAATTAGTTCATTTCACCTCGAGTATATGTATACGTGTGTGTAAAGCAGAGCTTTCTTGTTAATGGGCTGATGAAACTGCAGATCATACGTGCACATCTTGTTGAGCAGAGTGAGCACTAAGTAAACTCATTTGCATGCATCCCGTGTGATAAATGCCTCCATTTGCATTAGCAGCCATTCTCGCAATTATTTTACGTGGGCCATGAACAACAATAGTTATTGCCGTTTTATTCACGCTACGGACAATAGGTTCTGGCACGGGGCTGTTGAATGTTACAAACATTTATTATTGCTCCATAACCGAGTTGGCGGTTGTTCGGCATCAATGAGTTGGTGCATGAATACGAAAAATAGTCCCATTTTTCTTGTTGTTTTTCACAAATTCTAATTAACAAGTCCAATTGCATTAAACTCGGCTACAAAGAGTTTTGTTTCGCGACTTGCAAATTAATTCGAGTGACTGCGATGTGTGCACGGTTCGTGAAATTAAAATATTGCCCTAATGGAGATTAACAGGGCATGTCTACACTGGAGAGTTGAGAATTTAATTATTATTAAGCCGCGCTAACTTAACGACGAGACAAAGCATGACAAGAAATTTCTCTTTTACGCGAACAATTTCCATGGGGGACTTTGCAAATGTCATTTCGATATTGATTTTATTTGTGTCTTTGATTTTGTGAGTTTTGAAATTTTTAAATGGAAATTTTTTTAATTTTATTTTTGTGAGATTTTTTTTTAAATTTGTTGTTTAAATTTAAAATAAAATCGATTTTATGTTGTAATTGGGATTAAATTATGGGAAAATAATGAGTGTTGCGAATTTAGGCTATAAATTTTAAAGTGTTGGTTTTTAAATGCAATTATTGTAATAAAAAAATTGTGTTGTTCGTTTATATAAACACGGACTAATTAGGCATTAATTACCTTTATCGCAGATGGGACGGCGGCGTGGCTTCGCGGCTACAGCTGGTGTTGTTTTCTCGGAATTGGGGTCGGGGATCCGTGGAAAAATAAAGGCGTTATTAGAATAATAGAATAATAGTGAATTTAAATAAAATTAAGCGATTTTTAAGGGGGTGGAATTAATTTTTACCTAAAACACGCCAACTCTAAAGCGCCGCCATGTTGTTCGCTAGCGGTAAAACCCGAGTCGCTCTATCTAAAACCTATTTTAAAGGAAAAGTGTTAATTAAAATGTTTAATCGATTGTAAACGTCATATAAAACATTTTGTTTTGATATTTTTCTATTCGTTAACTAATGATTGAATTTTAGTTTTCTTTAAAATATATATTTCAAAAAATTAATTTTGTAGTTAATTAAAACTAACACTTGTAATTATAAGTAAACAAAATATTTTTATTTTGACATATTCGCATATATTATTTAAACTAATGAATAATAAATCCGCCTACGCTGTTTAATCTTTTTCATCGCTAAATAAAAGACCAATACAAGTAGCGTCATCTCTTATCACTTCTCGGCTTCAATTTTCATTTAAAATTCAGCAAATAAAATTTAATAACAAAAATCCACAAAAAAAATCTATTTTCAACAGATTTAATCGCCGTACTAAAAATACAAGTTTTTGCAAAACCATTTAATATAATAAAAAGAGAATAAACATTACAACATTTACTAAAGACTTTTCAAAAAATAATTATAATAAACATTTTAAAGCACAGTTTCAGTGCTAGTTACGACTTCGATCAATTGTGCATCGATAGTCGTCACCGGTATCGAACCAAAATCCAAATCCCTCGGGACAGTCAAATTTCTCTTCAAATCACATTCCGAATTGCCAGCATTTGGAAATTCATCGGTAACCTCGTCGAACGATACCGATCCTCTGTACATTTTCTCTCGCGAAACATGCGGCGAATACTTTTCGTTATTCCCCAACCCCTTCTGCTTATCACCGGTCGTCTTCGAAGCGGGTGTCGTCAAAGTCAAAGTTTCCGACCTTAAAGTCGCTTTTTGATCGGGTCTCGGCAGCTTCGCGATCGACACCAACGGCGTACTTTCGCTCAGATCACTATCGCTTCCTACCGGAGTCGAATTTTTGCTCTCCTCTCGTTTTTTCGCGTGACCAGCCCTCGGTGGCGATATGCTGCTCAAAACTTTATTTTTTAATTTATTTAATTTCTCGATGCTACCAGCGGACGATACGTTGATGTTACTCGGTCGAGTTGGTTTTTTATGAACTTCGGTTTCGTCGAAACCCATCGTATCGATGCCCGATGCTTGCGAACTGAAATCGGAAGTAATAAAAAATCGGGCTGCGGGGAAGGTTGGGGAAGGCGAGCGCGGCCATTGCTGATCGGTTGTTGAAATTACTTGCACTCGTTTTGGTGAAATGGTTTTATCATCGTGATAAGGTGATTGGCTGGGAGTGTGGATGAAGAGCACATCGGTTTCGGCGAAAGCGGACGACAGAACACTTCCCGAATCGCTCAAGGCATCGACGGCTTCGTCGGGATCCGATATGATCGGACTAAGTGTCGATCCGGACGGATGCGCCGTCGTGTCTTGAATAGTCATCGACTCCAATGCATCCTCTTGAGCGTCTTCGCTGAGAGTCTGCAAAGCGCCCATGATCATTTGTTCTTCCAAAGTCACTTGTTTTTCGAATGTGTTCTGCTGTGCGGTTCGTTTGATACTGCTGCTGCGCTCACGGGGTTTGTCGGTGCCGTGTTCGGACGATGGTTTTGTGGGATTTTTCGGGTTTTGAGGGGGTTCACGAGGTGATTTCAACGAAATTGCGGTTGTTTGAGTGGATATTACTTGAGTGCTTTCTTTTTTGGTCGAATTTTTAGTGAAATGAACGTTTTTGTTGTGCATATCGCCTTCGCCGACATCGATTAAATTCATTTCCGATTCTCGGAGGCTGAGTACCGTTAAACGAAATAATTCCCAGTCGCCAAAACTCATACACAAAACCTGTAAATAAATGTAAAAATAATTTTTATTATTTTAATTTAATTATTTATGAAAATTATACTTTTTTTAATTCGTCCAAATCGCAGTATAATAGAACTTTGCCGTTTATGTTATTATCGCATAGTGCATTGCAATAAGTTTGCACCGAATTTTTATTAATTCCATCGAAAGTCTTGAGTAATTCCGAAACTTCAGTCACGCTAAGATGGCTTAACGTCACGTCATTCATTGCAGGCTTTATAAGAAAAAGACAATGATGATTATAGAACGTTCGGTAGATAATAACATATCAAGTCGTACCGGTAAAGCGTTTCTGAATAAACCGCTGACTGAATTATTAATTATTGTTGGTGTCGTCGATGGATAAGGTGCCCACATGACTGGAGTTACCGTTGATGGCATTTGCGAAGATAACGGACACATTACGGGCGCCGAGGCAAATGGATGTACTCGATGTGGATTTGCACGCAACATCTAATTATGATCGAATTATTAATCGTAATAATTTTTCGTTTAATGTAAATTACTTTTCTAGTAGCATTTTTGTTTTCCATATTGGGCCAACTGGTGACGGTGCTAACTGCGCTTAAATTAGACTGAGGAACCATAGATATGACCGAAGGACCAGTCATATCGTCCGTGTTTTGTTGCTCTTCTAAAATAAATATATTTTTTTAAATTAATTAATTCTTTAAATGGAATGTTTTATGAATGTACCTTTGATCATTTTTCGAATGTACGGATCCAAGTTTATAGTAAACGGTAAAAACATTTTTAAATCTGCAATTTGAAGAGATCCTTTGTGATAGGAAAGGAAAATTTCAAATTTTCGTTCGTCGCGATCGATTTCCAAGAGAGGTTCCACCTCTTTTGAAGTTGGAATTTGGTCGCTTAATCTATGGATAATAATGCCATTATGTAAAATCAATAATAAACAATAAATATTATTCATTTACTTGTCGTAAATGGATTTAAGTGACATATTATCTTCAGTCTCGTCTTCGTTCTTTTCGAAATATAATGTGATCCAAGACGTTCGATAGGGCCATTGCTCAGTTATATTGACCCACGTTGCCAAATGATACCAGTTAAAATCAATATTAAATGCTTTCAATAAACGACCTACAATAAAAAAATTAGTTTTCTACAAAATCAAATACTTAATTAAAATAATTATTAAAATTCACCGGTAATGTAGACAACATTCATAAGTCGCCTCATGCTGCGGGGATTAACGTCGCTGAAATAATCGTCAGTTAACAAAACTTTGGTTAAGTCTTGTGCACCAGTCACGCGATTGTTGATGTTTCCCATGCTGCTGGCTACACTTTCACTCATCTTCAATTTTTTGCTATTTTTGCGCTGCGATTGTTTGAAGCGCTCGGGAATTGACATACTTGATTCGGAAGAAAAACGACGACTGCTCATCTATAAATTAATGCAATATTAAAATTTATTTTAAATTTTGAAAAGTGAATCATACAGCTAATCCAGAACCAAAACTAAACGATTCCCGTTCCTCGGGTCCCCAATGATTATTCATTTTCTTGGCCGCAATTCGCTGTGCCACTCGCACTCGACGCATCCCTGAATTTTGCAAATAAAACGGTAGATGAACGATATTTCTCAGGTAATCGTGGCCGTTAACATTCAGATCGTTGAAAACTCTATTTATATTGCTCTCGATCGCCTGAGAAAATTAATCCCATTAAATTATTAGATAATCAAAACGAAATAGCCGCAATTTACTTTGATAATAATATGTGGATCTATGGCCAATAACGTTATAAACGGCGTAGATGGATTAGAAAACAACACATGAACTGCATCCAAATTATGCAGAACTTTTTCTTGTTCGCAGCTATCTAAACCATCGACGACGATGACCAAACGAGTTTGATTTCCAGTAAATGCATCCATACATTGAACCTACAAAAAAATGTTAATTTGCATTAAAATAGTTTTTAAAATAAAATTTACCACGTCAGTTAATAACTGAGCATAAGAATTTTGTGCTTGTAACTCATCCATTTTGAATGCTTGAGCTTTGGCAATGGATCGAAATAATCGTTTATTGGTGGGATATACAATGGCAGTCAACATTTGAATCCACGTATACAAATTAGCTACGATTATTACACTTATAATTGTAATAAGAGCGATGATTGCTCCATGAATGGGAGCATGACCTTCTTTGAATATTTTATGCTCCCCGTGAATGAAAGAAACTTCGTGAGATACAACCAAAGCCACTGTCACGATTATGCATATAAAAGTCCCGTAAAAAATGAGAAAATTCGGAATGCAACAAACACGTCTTAATTTCCACGACGATGATGATACTTTGAAACGAAAGAAAAATGCAAATAAAAATAAAAATTAAAAACTTAGTTGTTTTTACCAGTTTTCGGTTTAAACACTGTATACAGACGAACGGTTAATGACCCATATTCTTTTTCCAATGCATCGAATAGTGATGCAATCATGTAAGCAACGGTGTTTTCACTTCCGGTGCTGCTCACTTTTCCTTGTGCGGTGTAAAGAAATCTAAAATTTGAAGAAAATATTTAATTACAAAAAGATAATTAATTAATAATATAACTTTAACTTGATCGGGTTAACTTGAGACGGATCATCTTTGTAAACAGTCGGTGGGTAACAGAATAAAACCATGAGAAGTAAATTGATGGATGCGATTTTCTTAGCTAAGTATGTACTAATCACTTGAGCCAGTTCAACATCGTAACGATTAATCCCGATGCGAACGGCGGCCAAAAACATATACATCAAAATAAACGTTCCGAGAGATACTGACAATGCTATCACCCAGTTGAGAAGTACGATGCCGAGAATTATTCCAGTCATAGCAGCTATGTGAAAAACGAGTAAAAATAATAATCCAGAAAACACTAATTCCGGTTCCACCCATTGACGAGCAAAATTAGTCATTTCAACTGAAAATAATTTTATTGATTTTATTATAAAAGTAATAAAAAATGATTTTAAAAAACCTTGAAGTTTGTTTAGTAGAAAAGACTTGCCGCTGCCCCACTTTGCATAAAGCCCAATGCAAATGGGCATCGACAAAGTCGGTTCACTCAAAAAATCAGCTAAAGCGCTGCTGTACAAATCATATCCCAACATATTTTCGTTATCTTCGTTCGTATTTAATCGACCTAAAAAAAATAGGAATTTTAAAATTTGAATTAAAAATTTTATTAAATATTTTACGAGCTCCAAAAATTTGTCCTAAAATAGTTTTTTGATGACTAGAATCGATATTGTACGGTGTTTCTCCTGCTCGATTTGGCCGATATAATATTTGACTATTTTTTGGATTTGCGAGTAGGATTTCTACAATTGCTTTGCTCCGTGCTCTCATTGCTATATGCAACGCGGTATCGCCTTTCTAATTTAAAAATTTCAAATGTATTAATTTAAAATTCTAATTAACAGCTTACTTTATCAACAGCAGAAACTTTGCTCTTCTTGTCCAGCAATAGAGATACAATTTCTGAATTCCTGTTTCTTGTTGCTTTCATGAGTGGCGTATCACTATCCTTTATTCAAAATCAAGCCAACAATTAATTAAATAAAATCTTTTTAATTGAATTTATTATTAATTACTTTAGTAGGCAATTCCGTGTCAGGATTAGCTCTAAGAATGGCTTTTATAATGTCTAAATAATTTTTTTCAACTGCCCAATACAATGCAGTTTTTTTGTCCTGTGAAAAAAAAAATTATTAAAAGCTAATTACAAATAAATTTTAGCAATATTTTAATTTTTACCGTTCCCTGTACATCTACATCGGCGTATTTTTTAATCAGTGCTTCGGCAACTTCAACGTGACCAGATTTAGCGGCATGAATTAAATTCGTATCGCCTGCCTTTATAAATATTTTAATATTTTAAAAATAATTTTTTCAACATTTTTAATACACATACTCTATCGGGAATATTAACATATGCACCAACATTGAGCAGTGCAACTGCTATATCTGTATAACCCTCTTTACAAGCAGTCATTAAGGCAGTGTTACCATCTTTATCCTGAGTATTTACATTGGGTTTATAATCCAATAAAAGATTAACTATATCAGTATAATTGCCCATCGTTGCTACCGAAAGTGGTGTCCATAAATACTATGCGGAGAAACTTAATTAATATTCAATTCAGCACAATTTAATAACTTTTAAATACCATTCCGACTGCATCTACATTTGCACCAGCTCTGAGTAATTCATCAGCAATTTCTAAATATCCTTTTCTACACGCCCAAATCAATGCTGTAGTGCCGTATTTATCACCCACGTTAACTTTAACGCTGTAACCCAATAATTCTCTAACGATTTCCGTAAAACCTCTTCCGGATGCCCACATCAAACACGAAATGTGATACTGTAAACAGTTAACAAATTAGTAATGTAGATAATCAATCAAATTTTATTTTTACTTGGCCTTGCATATTGGGATCAGCTCCTCTTTCTAATAGAAATTTAACACATCGAACTCGCCCTTTGTAACATGCCCACATCAGCGCTGTCCATCCACCCTAAGAGTAAACAAAATCGTATTATTTACTATCACAAATTTCTGACCTTTGCATTAACTATAAACATACCATATCTTTATGTTCGAGAATTGCATTATTTAATAATAAATCTCGAACAATTTCCCAATGGCCTTCTTTCGCAGCGTTTAATAGAGCATTCCAGTTATCCTAAATATTATTATTATAAATTAACAGTTTAAATCAATCACATTTTTAATATTAAATACGTAATCAACGGCATTGACATCAGCTCCTTGTTGTATCAACTCGAGTACGTAATCCCGACTTCCTTTTTGAGCTGCTAACATTAATACCGTTTGTCCATTCTGAAATAAAAATAATGTCAATATTTTAAGAATTACGTAAACACAATACAATGAGTACTTCATCTCTGTCGTCTACTATCACATTCCGATTTTCAACGTATATTTGAAAGGCAGCAAAGTTTCCTTCGGTTAAGTAATTCGCTAAACAACGATAATGCATTCCAGCCATACTTGAAGATTTCAAGTCTTTCCTGAAAGTGACATTAAAATAAAAACATTAACAACATTTTCTTCCATGACCATCAGCCGAGAGTCTGTCTGATGATGTTTAAATAACACTATTGGTATTGCGCCCTCTGCCTTCAAATTGCAAAGTTTTCGGATAAAAATAAAAGAAACAGACATTGACTATTAACTTCCCACCCATCCCTGAAACGCGATATGCATCTTTTAATTAAATGCAATTCATAAAAGGTACCTTTTTAAAGCTGGTGTAGCAGCTGCACTTGACCTATAAAAATAAAAATGCAATATTAATGAGTGTTTGCTGTTTGAATTTAAATTATTTAATTTTTCAATTTGTATTTTGCAGACTCGCTCAAACTTTGAACCTTAGCTAAGAGCAGCAATCACGTCAAGATAAAAATATAATAAGAAACGTTTAGTGTCTAAAATGACGAGCAACGTCGAATCGGCAATTCGCAAGGCGATCGAAGCGGAAAAAGAAAATTTGATCTTTAAAATTAGCAATCCAATTTGGAATAATCCTGAATTGGGTTTCGAAGAGTTTAAAGCGCATAAACTTTTAACTGACTATTTGGAAACGAATGGTTTTAAAGTGCAAAGGAATTACATCTTACCAACTGCTTTCCGTGCAGAATACGGTTGTCTTGAAGGAGGTAGGTGACCATGATAACGGATTGTCTTTACTTTTCTTGTCTTTGTTCATTTGTTGAAAATTTTGCAGATGAAAGTAAATTTAGATTTTACCTTGTTAAAAAATAATTTTCTCTTTTACCTTTGATACGTGTTATCAGGCAAAAGCCTATTTGATCTCTTTATCATTTGTTCAATGTCTAATCTTTAATTTTTCAGATGCCAAATACACAGTTTGCGTCATATGCGAGTATGATGCTTTACCCGAAATCGGCCACGCGTGTGGACATAACTTAATCGCCGAAGCTGGAATTGCTGCTGCAATTGGCATTAAAGCAGCCGTTAATTTCGATGAAGTTAAAGGAAAAGTCGTTGCACAAAAGAAAATCAAAATTACAAAATATGATAATATATGTTTTTAATAGTTGGTTGTCATGGGTACTCCTGCCGAAGAAGGTGGTGGAGGAAAATCGATGCTTATCGAGGGTGGTGCCATGAAAGACGTAGATGTGGCTATGATGGTTCATCCTGGTCCACACGATGTCATTGATCCGGTTTTACTCGCAGTAGAAAGAGTATAAACAATATAGGAATATTGTTATAAATATATTAATTAATTTTGTTTTACATAGTTGAAAATCGAATATACTGGAAAGGCCGCTCATGCATCTTTGGCACCGCATGAAGGAATCAATGCGTTGGATGCCGCTGTGCTTTGTTACAGCAGCATAGCATTCGGTCGGCAGCACATGAGACCCAATTGCAGAGTTCATGGTTTGCCAATGTCATAAAAATTGGACTTTGTTTCACATTTACATTTTAAATAGGGATTATTACTAAGGGCGGAGCAAAACCGAATATAACGCCAGCAGAAACCGAACTTGTGTTCTATCTCCGAGCGTTAAAACCGGAAAACTTAGAAATTCTAAAAAAATCAGTTTTGAACAGCGTCGAAGGAGCCGCTTTGTCCACCGGATGCCAAGTGAAGCATCAGTTCGAACCGCACGGATATTCGAGTTTTCGATACGTCCAACCCTTGCTGAAACTTTATAGAGGATTTGCTGAAAAGTTAGGTAAATTTAAATTTCATTAGAAAATTTTTTAAAAATTAAATAAATTTTTTAAAAAATTG
This sequence comes from Henia vesuviana, assembly GCA_034696185.1. Lineage (NCBI taxonomy): Eukaryota > Metazoa > Arthropoda > Chilopoda > Geophilomorpha > Dignathodontidae > Henia > Henia vesuviana. Next base: position 20,350 of record JAQFZU010000199.1, on the reverse strand, counting down.
AATCAGGTGTTAAATACGACGAGAAGATGAAAAGTACTTTCACGGGTTCGACTGATATGGGTAACGTATCTCAAGTCGTTCCTAGCATCCATCCAGTCTTTGGCATCAAAACTACTGCAGCCAATCACACGAAAGAGTTTGCTGAAGCGGCTGGACATTTGGACGCTCAAAATCCAACGATGACAGCAGCTATCTGCATGGCACTCACGGCTTATCAATTATTTACTGATGAGTCATTGCAAAATGAAATCAAAGTGGCCTTCAAAAGCAACAAATAATAATATCCTAAAAATATTAACAATATATTCAATTATTTTAATATCGATTGTCGAATTTAGTCATGTAAACGAGATAATTAAACTGTAACTATACCGATAAAGGATTAAAAGTGATATTATATTTTTAACTTTTAACTTTGCTTTAGTTGTGTTTATTAGAATTTTACCTATTTCGTAATGAATGCTTGAAATGAACATTAATTGGCAGTATAAATGAAAAAAATAGAATTTAAATCTTTGCCCATTAACATCTTACGAGAAACAAGTTGGTTCATATTGCACTAATTGTTTATCATTTTTTACATTATCGATTCCTGCTAAAAAAAATCAGTTTTGAACAGCGTCGAAGAGGCCGCTTTGTCTACCAGTTGTTGCGTGAAGTTTCGAACCGCATAGATATTCAAGTATTCCATATGTTCAACCGCTGTAGAAACTTTGCTGAGGCCTTCGGCAAAACTAACTCTACAAAAATTTAAGTTATATTAATAAAAAATTATATTTATTATTTTATTTGTTTACTTTATTACCAGCAGTAACTTTACTCTTCTTACCCAAGCAATAGATACACAATTTCTTCATCTATATTTTTGCACTGGCTCTAAGTAATTCATCAACAATTTTTAAATAATCTTTTCTACCAGCACAAATCAATATTATACTTTCATCCAAAGTTGATAGACTATAAGGTTTACCTGTTGTGATTGGTCGGGAAAAAAAAGAAAAAGTGCGGTAAAACAAAACTGTGACCAACAATCTTGTTTTTACTATAATACAGGCCCTTGTTGGTGATTAAAAGGTTCCAGTTTTCGCCCTATTTATTTCCTTTCAAAAGAATATATAAACAAAATGATGTTTAAAAATGCTCTTTATGACGTCACAAATTTTTTTGTTGATTTTTGTAACGTCATACCCCTTAACGCGTAAACCTAATATTCTATCATTGCTTTCATCCGCCTTAATTTTAACATCATAATCCAATCCATTAATTTTCTAATGATTTCAGAACAACCTCTCTTCGATGGCCCTGTTAAGGCTTCATTAATGATTAACCAGCCAATAGATGGCACTATATCAGCCCTTTATTTTTTCATCTTGGTGGAATCTCTTTTAAACTTAGTTTAAGCCAAGGTTGAAACAAGGTTGAGAGAGAATAAGGTGTGACCAAAGTTGTCAAAGGGGGGGGGGGGCGCCATGGTTCCCTCACATGCCAAGAGGATACTGATCTGACACGAGGAGGGTCCCGCGAGCGGTTCCTGAGTTAGAGGTTTGGTAGCAAGAGAGTCAACACGTGTCAAGGAGGGGCTCGTCCTGGACACGGAGGTGTGCGGACAAGCCCTCGCCTAGACAACATGCCAAGGATGAGCAGGGACCGCTGACCAGAAGATGTGGACATAGGATGAGAAGCGAGTGCGACCATCACGAGTGGTCTATAGATTCTTCGTTCAATGGCTCCACGTCCGAGGATAATATACCTTGGGCGTGCTGTCGGCAGCCTGGTGAGTAATGGTAGCGGGACGATGGTACAGAGGTCGGAAGATTTAATAAAGATCCCGAACCTTGTATTTGTGCGTCGGTGTTGTTTGTTATTCATGCACCTGGCCAAGAGTGCAGGAATCGAACCCGGTCACAAAGGCTACTGCAAGTGATAGTTTTTGCATCACTTTCTATATTTTTTTGAGCATTGTTGCGTCACAGGCACCAAAACATGATTTAACCAACCTTGATTTAAGTTTTTTTGCTCTTGTAAGCTCGAGCTTTTTGTTATTGTACATGCTCGTTGTTTGTGTTAAAAGCATCAAACAACCTCTTAACCTTGAAACAGAGGTATTTTAAAAGATTGTTGTCATTGAATGCAACCAGTCACTGTTTATTGGGTTGTAGAGCATTGGGCACCAGAGAAGGATCAACTGGGAAAGTTTATTTTCACAGCCGATTGAGGATTAAATGCAGAAAGGTGCAAATCTCTCCTCTTTCTGTGCTGCATTAACTAACTGCCTCAAACCTCCACAGCTGCTGCCATGACCAGGATTAGTCAACAATGGCACAAGAAAGCTAACACGAGAGAATGTCAGAAACAGTGTTGTTAGCCTACCAAAAACAAACATGCCAAAGATTAACAATCCTATATGAAAAGTTTATGCCTAGGATAAAGTTTGGGACCCGAACTTTATCCTAGAAGATTTGTCAGAACAATACGAGTCTGCAGTCACAATTTGAAAGAAACCAGATGGCATAGACTCCTGATCTCTTACACTATGGGGTGACAACTAAAAGTTACTATCCTGATTCAATATCGAGAAAAGTCTCAGGAAATAGATTCTCAATGTAAACGTGCCTGCATAGCTCACAGTCAGTCTTGCTCTTCACTGCTTCAAGCCAAATCCGAGCTGGCAACAAACTTGAATATTCGCTTGCTCAAGTTGAGTCTGTCTATGCTTACTAGTAACATCTTGGAATGACAAGGGTTTTCCGACCAGTTTGGAGCCATAATACTTAACAATGATCACAAAGAGCAATCAAGATGTTGGCATACTTTTAAAACAGTCTTTCCAAGATCGCCGCCAAGGCAACTTCTCGCTAACTTAAGCCAATTATGCCGCAGCATAATTCAGAGTGAACTACTTGGGTTCACCTGCATTCTCTAATCTCTATACCTTGGGTTAGATTAGGTCGCAAGTGTGCATTAAAATATTGTTTACAAAAATAAAAAATGAGAAATTTAACTATCTTAATTATCAATAAATACTTTTCTAGTTAAAAATGAGAATTAACGATTAATTACAGCTTATTGCCCAAAAGTCGTTAAAGCTGTCCAAAACTCAATACAACTTTGCCCAAAAGACGTTAAAAGTTTTGTCCAAAACTCATTAAACGTTTTGTCCAAAACTCGTTAAACGTTTTGTCCAAAACTCGTTACAACTTTGCCCAATACTTTTTAAAACTTTACCAAAACCTTGTTACAACTTTTATAAAAACTTAACATTAATGTCAATAACTTATTAAAACATTTCTAAAAACAGATTAAAAATGCCAATAACCTATTATATTTGCCATAAAGTTTACTAAATCTTTGTTAATCTTTATCAAACTTTTTAAACTTCTTAAACTAATATTGTATCAAAAATACATTTGTATAATATTTTCCCTCGTGTCATTTTATTCATTCAAAGTCCAAGTCAAATAAAATGTGCTTAATAGTTCGCTCGATTTTGTACTTATTTGATTTTTTTTCACGGCCCATGTATTTTCTCCATAGACTGTGGCGGCATCCAGGGGATTAAAAACGTAACGAATTTTAAAATGTTTGTACAGTGGCGACATCTAGTTTTTTAAAAATTTAATAATTTTTAATATTCATTTAATGTTAAATATGAAATATGAGGATTGTTGGTGTTTTGACGTATATGAATAAAATAGACAGTTTTTTTGTTTAATCGTTTGTAATAAAAATAAAAACAAAAATACCTTTTCTTTTACTTAAAGTGCTATTTTATACATTAAACACTGAAATTGCATAAAATTTACTGAAATACATTTGGACGTTTTTATTTTTTTTATGGTCCACTCGTTTACTCGAGTCCATGCATTTTCCTCATAGACCGTGGCGACATCCAGGGGATTAAAAACGTAACAATTTTTAAAATAATCGTACAGTGGCGACATCTAGTTTTTCAAAAATTCAACAATTTTGAATATGCATTTAATGTTAAATATCTGACTCGTTTCACTCAGTACATCTATAGTAAAACGTAATTTGTATAGCTCAATTTTAGCGGTTCTTCTTTTCCTGTTTTACTTTAGGTGATACTAGTTGACCATAATAATTTTAATATTTAATAATTTTTAATATGCATTTAATGTTAAATATGAAATATGAGGATTGTTGGTGTTTTGACGTATTTGAATAAAATAGATAATTTTTTTTGTTTAATCGTTTGTAATGAAAATAAAGACAAAGAAAATTTTTCTTTTAATTAAAGTGCTATTTTATTTATTAAACAATAAAATTGCATAAACTTTACTGAAATACATTTAGATTTTTTAACTTTTTTTTATGGTCCGCTCGGGTCCATGCATTTTCCCCATAGACCGTGGCGACATCCAGGGAATTAAAAACGTAACTAATTTTTAAAAAATCGAACAGTGGCGACATCTAGTTTTTCAAAAATTCAACAATTTCGAATATGTATTTAATGTTAAATATCTGACTCGTTTCACTCAGTACACCTATAGTAAAACGTAATTTGTGTAGCTCAATTTTAGCGGTTGTTCTTTTCTTGTTTTACTTTAGGTGGTACTAGTTGACAATAAATCAAAGGTTTTAAATGTATATCTTGAAAACTCAAAATCTGAAGTCATCGTGGGATTGACTGTCGATGCGAATTAAAAATAAAGAAATAATTCATCTTTGTCGAATGATAATCGTACGAACTTGAGATATAAAATTGATTTGAGGAATGATGTTGAATCGGTGTAAATTGTTAATGAAAAGATAATTCGAATGTTGTTCAATGGTTAATTGATTAGTATAATAAATTTTATGTGGAAAAATGTTAAGTTTGATACAAAAAATACACAATTTATTTTAAGTGGAATTAAAAAAAACTTTCAATTAATTTTCAAAACTTGATGATCCTCCACAAACGTTTTTACAGTTTTTTAAGATCTTTTGACAAAATTCTCGGACTTTTAAAAACGTTTTGCAGAATTTTGCAAGAAAAAACAGAAATGTTTGTGCAATTGTGGATGAATTTTTAAAGTATTTTATGCTACATTTTTCAATAGTTTTGCATGAAGTTGTTGGAGTCTTTGCAACTTTTTTTGCTCGTATTTTCAAATATTTTTGCTGAAGTTGATACAAATTTTTTATACAAAGCTTTTAACAAGTTTTGGTCAAAATTGTGACGAGTTTTGGACAAAGTTTTTGACGAGTTTTGGGCAAAGTTTTGATGACTTTTAGGCAAAGTTGCAATGAGTGTTTTGCAAAGTTGTGACAACTTTTTGGCAAAGTTGTAACGACTTTTTGGCAAAGTTGTGAGGACTTTGCCACAACTTTGTCACAACTTTGTCACAACTTTGCCCAAAAGTTCTGTTTTTTCTTGCAAATTCTGCAAAACGTTTTCAAAAGTCCGAGAATTTTGTCAAAAGATTCTAAAGAACTGTAAAAACGTTTGTGGAAGATCAACAAGTTCTGAAAATTAATTGAAAGTTTTTTTTAATTCCACTTAAAATAAATTGTGTATTTTTTTCCACATAAAATTTATTATACTAATCAATTAACCATTGAACAACATTCGAATTATCTTTTCACTAACAACTAACACCGATTTAAAATCATTCCTCATATCAATTTTATATCTCAAGTTCGTACGATTATCATTCGCCAAAGATGAATTATTTTTTTATTCTTATAATTCGTATCAGCAGTCAATCACACGTTGACTTCAGATTTTGAGTTGTTCAAGATATACATTTAAAACCTTCGATTTATGGTCAACCAGTAACACCTTAAGTAAAACAGGAAAAGGACAACCGCTAAAATTGAGCTATACAAATTACGTTTTACTATAGATGTACTGAGTGAAACGAGTCAGATATTTAACATTAAATGCATATTCAAAATTGTTAAATTTTTGAAAAACTAGATGTCGCCACTGTACGATCATTTTAAAAATTGTTACGTTTTTAATCCTCTGGATGTCGCCACGGTCTATGGGGAAAATGCATAGACTCAAGTGGACGAGTGGACCATAAAAAAAGTAAAAACGTCCAAATGTATTTCAGTAAATTTTATGCAATTTCAGTGTTTAATATATAAAATAGCACTTTAAGTAAAAGAAAAGCTATTTTTGTTTTTATTTTTATTACAAACGATTAAACAAAAAAACTGTCTATTTTATTCATATACGTCAAAACACCAACAATCCTCATATTTCATATTTAACATTAAATGAATATTAAAAATTATTAAATTTTTAAAAAACTAGATGTCGCCACTGTACAAACATTTTAAAATTCGTTACGTTTTTAATCCCCTGGATGCCGCCACAGTCTATGGAGAAAATACATGGGCCGTGAAAAAAAATCAAATAAGTACAAAATCGAACGAACTATTAAGCACATTTTATTTGACTTGGACTTTGAATAAATAAAATGAGACGAAGGAAAATATTATTCAAATGTATTTTTGATACAATATTAGTTTAAGAAGTTTAAGAAGTTTGATAAAGATTAACAAAGATTTAGCAAACTTTATGGCAAATATAATAGGATATTGGCATTTTTAATCAGTTTTTAGAAAGGTTTTAATAAGTTATTGACATTAATGCTAAGTTTTTATAAAAGTTGTAACAACTTTTGGGTAAAGTTTTAAAAAGTTTTAAGCAAAGTTTTAATTTCTTTTGAGCAAAGTTTTAATTACGTTTGGGCAAAGTTGTAACGAGTTTTGGAAAAAGTTGTAACGAGTTTTGGGCAATGTTTTAATTACTTTAGGACAAAATTGTAGCGAGTTTTGGACAGGTTTTAACGACTTTTGGCCAATAACCTGTAACGAGTTTTGGGCAAAATTTTAACAAATTTTTGGCAAAATTTTTATAAGTTTTAAGCAAAATTTTAACAAGTTTTGGGCAAAGTTTCAACATGTTTTAAGAACTTTTTACCGAGCTTTCTTAGAAGCAGTCTAACCTTCTACTCCATCAACATTGAGTTTAGGTAAGTTGTTTTTTGCCAATTCACCAATCAAATATCTTGTATTTATTATTCATTTCTTAAGTTTATTTGATAATTGGTATTTGTAATTATTGATAACCATAAAAGGGGTAATCGAGGAATGGCAGAAAGAAATGAGAAACCATGTCTTCACAAAACTGTGCATTCCTTAACAGCATTAATGACTGTTTAGAGTTAAATTATTGGTTCTCATTGAATATTGGTGGCGACGATTCCAGTCGTTGCAAATGATGTGTTGGTATAATCCCAGCGAGTTGAGAGGGAGCATATTCTGGTGATCGAGATCTGATATACAGACTGAAAACTTCTCAGGTTGTTGGCTATCGATCTAAGTCCTCGTAGGTCTCGACAATGATTGCAGATGTCCTTAATAGTTCTTGGTCACTCCAGTCGATATGGCGATGGCCTGATCTTGAGGTGTTGAGGGATCTTCCATATGTGTGTTGAGTACGAGGTAAGTTTTGTTGCGAACAGACTGTGATATCCCCACGACCATATAATCTGACAAAAGCATATTTGTCATAGTTTTTCAAAAGTAAAACGAAAAGGAGTATTAAAAGAAGGAACACTCCTCTGCCTTCAGGGCCCAATTACCTGCACCTACTTTTTCGGGAAAATGAAGAAAAAAAACATTGTTGCGATGGTTTTAGGGCTTTGTAAATACGGAAGTCAAGGTATTAAAATCTCATTTTTGTGATCCAGGATCCAATCACTACACCCCCAAACTTTGAACTTCAGATAAGAGCTGCATTTAAGTACTGATTAAAGTATAAGAGGAAAATTAGTCCTTAAAATGTCGAGCAACGTCGAATCTACAATTCGCAAAGCGATTGAAGCGAAAAAAGAAAATTTGTTTTTCGAAATTAGCAATCCAATTTGGAATAATCCCGAGTTGTGTTTTGAAGAGTTTAAAGCGCATAAACTCCTCACTGACTATTTAGAAGCGAATGATTTTAAAGTTCAAAGAAATTACATTTTACCAACTGCTTTCCGTGCGGAATACGGTTGTCTTGAAGGGGGTAGGTATTTTTGATAATGGATTTTCTTTGCTCATTTGCAGAAACTTTATACGTGAAAGTAAATTAAAAATTTGACTTTGTTAAAAAATAATTTTTTCTTTAACACCTGCGATACGCGTTATCAGGCAATAGCCATTTGATCTTATCATCCGTTCAATGTCCATTTATTAATGTTTTCAGATGCCAAATACACAGTCTGCGTCATATGCGAATATGATGCTTTACCCGAAATCGGCCACGCGTGTGGACATAACTTAATCGCCGAAGCTGGAATTGCTGCTGCAATTGGTATTAAAGCAGCCGTTAATTTCGATGAAGTTAAAGGAAAAGTCGTTGCACAAAAATAAAATCAAAATTACAAATTATGATAATATATGTTTCTAATAGTTGGTTGTCTGCCGAAGAAGGTGGTGGAGGAAAATCGATACTTATCGAAGCAGGTGCCATGAAAGACTTAGATGTGGCCATGATGGTTCATCCTGGTCCACGTGACCTTATTGAACCGGCTCTGCTTAATATAGAAATTGTATAAAAAATTTACAATATTCTATGGCTGTATAAATGAATTTTATGTTTTGTGTAGTTGAAAATCGAATATACTGGAAAGGCCGCTCATGCATCTGTAGCACCGCACGAAGGAATCAATGCGTTGGATGCTGCTGTGCTTTGTTACAGCAGCATAGCATTCGGTCGGCAACACATGAGACCCAATTGCAAAGTTCACGGTTTGCTAATGTCATAAAAATTCGACTTTGTTTCACATTTACATTTTAAATAGGTATTATTACTAAGGGCGGAGCAAAACCGAATATAACGCCAGCAAAAACCGAACTTCTGTTCTACCTCCGAGCATTAAAAATGGAAGACTTAGAAGTACTTAAAAAGTCAGTCTTAAACAGTGTAGAAGGAGCTGCTTTGTCTACCGGATGCCAAGTGAAATATCAGTTCGAACCGCACGGATATTCGAGTTTTCGATACGTCCAACCCTTGCAGAAACTTTATAAAGGATTTGCTGAAAAGTTTGGTAAATTTAAAATTTAAAAGAAAATTTTTAAAAATTAAATAAATTCTTTAAAAATTGAATCAGGAATTAAATATGACGAAAAGATGAATAGTGTTCCCTCGGGTTCGACTGATATGGGCAACGTATCTCAAGTCGTTCCAAGCATCCATCCAATCTTCGGCATCAAAACTGCTGCTTCTAATCATACGAAAGAGTTTGCTGAAGCAGCTGGACATCCGGATGCTCAAAATCCAACGATCACAGCGGCTATCTGCATGGCACTCACGGCTTATCAATTATTTACTGATGAGTCATTGCAAAACGAAGTCAAAGTAGCCTTCAAAAGCAACAAATAAAAATAACCTAAAAATATATTGACAATATTCAATTATTTTAATTATGGATTGTCAGATTACATCATGTAAAACAAGATAATAAAACTATGACTAAATCTAAATAGCATTTATGGTGACACACAATGTTAACTTTTAATTTTTTTTTTAGATATGACAATTTCTATCTAACGTTTGATTAGAATTTTACCTATTTCGTAATTAATGCTCGAAATGAATATTAATTGGCAGTATAAATAACAAAGATAGAATTTAAAATCGTCGCACATTAACCTTTTACACGAAACAAGTCGATATTGAAAAGTTCATACATCACTAATTGTGTGTCATTTTTCTGTATCATCGATTCCTGCTTGTAACATTAAATCGGCAATGTTTTTCTCGAGTTCGTCGATACGATTTCCCATATCATCGAGTATATTTTGTTAAGAAAATTAAAATCATTATTACTGTTTTGCAATTCAATAATTATTAAAGGATATTTCTCGCTATTATTTGATCCGACATGGTTTGAAATTTGTCTTGCATTTGCTGCAACAGTGCCTGTACCTGTCAAAAATTATAAAAATTTAATTTCCGATGTAATTGATATATCTAAGTAATTAAATGTTTGTCGAAATTTCTTTACGTATTGCGTTAAGTCTTGCATGTTCTTGGGATCAGATGCAATGTTGTTAAAATCTTTTGTTGGTTCGGATAAAGTTTTAATATCGCTTTGCTTTGAGTCCGCCATTTTTACGAAAATGTAAGCTTGGATGCACTAAAACGAAAAGAAGTTAAACAACAAAAACGAAATTTGTTTATTAGTTAAATAAAATATTATTATTTTCGATATTATTCGTGAAATATTAATATCACGCCACTAGATGTTTTGCTGATAAACCTAAAATATCAGCTGAAATTGATACGAGGCTTGAGTAGATAAACACTAAAAGCAGCTTAAAATCAGAAACATCGCACCATATTTTAGTAAAAGCTCTAATGTTGGCTCACTCCACATGTCATATGACGTTAATTGTACCTTCAGTTTTCCGATCACAACAAAACAAAACATGCGCGTAAGGTTTGTACGTACGTGTGCCGGTATATTCATTGTTTTGTTAGTATTGTGCATGACACCAGGACAGTCGAAAAGTATTAACAACAATCAACTCGGGTATCCAGTAGTTTTAAGTAAGAATAGTTAAATACGTTGACAGTTTGCTCTTTTAATTGTTGCAAATATCGTAATTAATTATATTATCTAATATTTACATTTTCAGTTCCAGGCGACGGAGGCAGCCAATTAGAAGCGCAATTAAATAAACCATCAGTTATACATTATATATGTAAACAAAAAACTGATTATTTTTTCACAATTTGGTTAAGTGTATCGTCATTAGTCCCATATGCATTAGATTGTTGGATAGATAATGTTAGGTTTGTATCCATCAAAATAAATTATTATAAATTATCAATAATAAATCTCCTTTTTCAGGTTAGTGTATAATAATGTAACTCGAAAAACCATAAATTCACCTGGTGTGGATATTCAAATTCCTGGTTTTGGAAATACGAGTACTGTAGAGGCGTTAGACCCATTTTACCCAACCATAAGTAAATGATAATTGGCTTATTAATTTCTAAGTTTCATTTGGGCTTCATTCGTAGGTGGATATTTTAAAAATATCGCGGATGCGTTTGCAGCTACTGGGTATACGCGAGATGTAAATATACGGGCTGCGCCCTATGATTTTAGAAAAGCACCAAGTGAATAATAAACACAGTTATTGTAATAATAATTTTTTTTTAAATTAATACTATCGATTTAGATGAGTTGCAGGATTACGTTGTAAAGTTAATCGCTCTTATTGAAAACACGTACAACGTGAATGGGAATAAACCGGTGGTTTTAGTGGCTCACAGTATGGGTTCACCATTAACGTTGTATATGCTCAATAGACAGGACCAAAGGTGGAAAGATAAATACATTCGGGCTTTTGTAACGATGGCTGGTGTGTGGGCTGGTGCTGTGAAAGCAATGAGGGTGTTTGCATCTGGTAATTAATTTTTTTGAATTGAATAATTAATTTTTAAAAAAATGAAAAATTTGAAATTTTTTAAAAGGAATGAATTAAATATCAAGTGTTACTTACCAATCTTTAGACTCGAATGCAGCTGCTTTTGGAAATAATTATTGACTTATTGACGTTTCTTGGTATTTCCTATTATGTTGCAGGTGATGATTTGGGTTTCTTCGTTTTGAATGCACTCAAATTAAGGACGGAGCAGAGAACATCGCCAAGTTTGGCTTTTTTATTGCCAAATGACAAATACTGGACCAAAGATGAAATTCTAATACAAACTGACGTGCGTAATTATTCCATTCACGATCTTGACGTTTTCTTCAAATCCCTCGATTATATGAACGGGTACGAGATGTGGAAAGACACCAAAGATTTAATATACAATTTAACTCCACCTGGTGTGGAAGTCCATTGTCTACATGGGGTCGATGTCAATACTGAAGAAAGGTTTTAAAAATTAATTCTATTTAAGTATAAAGTGATTCATTCTCAATTGATTTCAGGGCCATTTACAAATCAGGATCTTATCCCGATGGAAGTCCGAGTTTCGTCTACGGTAATGGAGATGGGACTGTCAATTATCGAAGTTTGGCTGCTTGTTTATCCTGGCAAGGAAAACAAACTCAACCCGTTTATCATTCCACTTACTCACAAGTGGATCACATGCAAATTTTATGGCATGTGCCTGTGATTAATTACATTCTTAAAATCGCTACATCTACATAAAATTAATATTCATAAATTCTACTCTAATCTAGTCACACTTGATTTAAGTGTTACATTTTGAAATTATTTTTCTATTTATGAATAACAAGAACCAAATGTATTGTAATCGAGATATGTTGTGTAAATTTCATGATTTTTTTTTCTTGAATATATAAAAATTTATTTGAATATTTTATTCCGAGTTTTAAATGTTATAAAATCAATTCATTAATATAAAATTACTTATATCGTTGACCAAAAAATTGTCAAATTCAACAAAGGCCGAAATGGACATCATGAATCTTCATCTTCTATCGCTTCGACCAAAGCACTTTCGATTGCATCTAAATCGTTTGTTGGTGTGTAAATTCCATTTATTTATTTTAATTTTCACTTACATTGACCTACAGTATCTTCCGTCGCTTCTTCTGCTAAAAAGTCGTTTAAAGCTTCGAAGTCGTCTTCTAATTCAACTTCCTCTAATGGAATTGTTTTGGAGTCGCTTGGTAATCCTTTTACGATTTAAAGTTCATTAATCTTGTCAATAAAATGCAATTTGTATTATTTTACTCTCAATGCGTCCATGAAGTTTGTAATAATTCATTTCTTCTTCAAATACTTCTCTGAATGTTTCTTGTCGTTCTTTTAGTATGGTTTGTTGCCTCGATTCGTAAGCGCTCACTTTTAGAACGTGATCATTTGCAAATTGCACTGAAATTCAAGATATTATGAGTGACGGGACTTAAAAAAGGTTTGTTGAAAATGTCACATTTTAACCGCTCTAAATCAGCCAATTTCTTTTCTTTAAAAAGTGCTAATTGAAATCTTTCTTCGATTTGTTTTTCATGCAGTTCTTGTATTTCAATTATGTGCTCCAAATTGGCGAGTGCAGAATTCACTTTTTCAAAACAGTTTCCCAATTCCTCTAAAGAAATTAAAATTAAGTAGTCACGGAACGGTAGAATTAGTTTTCGAAATCGACAATTATCTTTGGTTTTGAAATCAGTAATTACCTGTTTCGTGTGTCAGCAGTTTTACTGACTGACTCAGCTTTGGAAGACATACCAGCTGAGAATTTAATTGTTCAAACATTTCGTGTTGTTTCTCGCACTGTGACCTCAATTTATTTATAAATTCAAAAACTGCATTCGCTTTACTCGCATTCTCTTCAGCGATTTCGTGATTAAGCATCCATTCTTTCTGAAATCTATAAATAATTAAAAATGAAGTTTAAAAAATTATAAATATGATGCGTGCATGCAAATGTATGGGCGTACTTGGCTAATAAATCCGCTCCAGCATTGACATTGACTTTGTCATCAATTTGTTTTGCCTTTGGTTCTCGAATTCTAAAACAAAGATTTTATAACAAGTTAGCAATATACATTTGTCGTTTAATCTAAATTTGCTTACACTTCTTTTTTCTTTTTATGGAATAACTTAAATCTGTCGCGAAAACTTTCCAACATCGCAATAAAAATCCCGTGCCTTTTTAACACATTGCGCCATCTGTAAATGACTTTTGAACCCCACTGATACGGTATCACCACTTTCATAAAGTGTTAAATTTATAAAGAATACAATACTATTTCCAAACATTAGATATAATTTTTATTAAACTAGAAGCGTCTATGAAAAAAATATTCAAACCACACGTAAAAGTTTACGAATTACAAAAAAAATTTTAACAAATTTATTTAGTGACAATAATTACACGTCGGATGACACCTTGCACCGTTGATCCCACACCTGCAACCGCCCGATGTGTCACCTTTTCCCTGTAATATTAAAAATTATTACTATAGGTTAGAATCTTCGATTAAAAACCAACTTACTCGTGGACCCCAACGTGGACCTTTGGTGGCCCAACATATTTCTTCCTTGCACATTGTACACATTAACCAGTCACAGCCTATTTTCTTCATTATTATTATTCCACATTTCGGACATCGCAAGCCATTGCCTTCGCGAAGCATTGTCTAAATAAATATATTTAATGTAAATAAATCTCGTTAAAGTTTGAAATTTATTATTTTACATCAAGATGTTCTTTGGTTTTTCGGGCATTTTCATTCGTGCCTGCTTGCAATTCAAGGTTATCTTGATACTGTTTACAATTAATTCCTTCGTGAATCACTTTGCATGTAAGGCAATTGCTGTGATTACAGACTGGGCATAAAAATTCATTAATATTGTCTTCATAGATGCACCAACCAAGACAATCGGGTGATTGACAATGAAAACTATTATCAGCTTGACTTTCAGCTGTAATCAAACTTTTTCGTAAATATTTGTCATAAACTTCAGGAGTAACAATCTAAAACAAACAAAAATAGGCGTAAACATGATATATATCTAAAACAAATAAAAAAAGTAATTTTCATGTTTTAAGAAATTTTCAATAAGTTATAAAAACAAAATTAAAATTTTTAATTTCAACCGACTTACAGCGCAAATCTCTCGGTCTTGTAAAATTGCTTCGCAAGAATAAAAGTCATCCCGATAAGGACATTTAACCTCAGGTGTTTCACTACATTCGATTGTACCGGCTATGCAAGCCCTTTAAAATAAATTAAATCAATATTTAATCACAAATTTTGACCAAATTAAAAGAATACCTGCAAAAGTTATGCAAACATTCCCTAATTGTAATTCCTTCACCAGCTTCAACATCGAAATAACAAACCGGACATTCAAAAGTTTGCTCATTAGCAACTAAACGCATATTTTCTAAATCTATAAAGCGCTGATAGTTTTCTACTTTGTATCTGTCTTCGTCTTCCTGTCGCCTTTCTTCTACCTAAACTTTACGTTAAGAAAATTCTCAAGATTAAAATTTATTTCTTAATATCTTTGTTCACCTTTCGATATTCTTCTTCTATTTCCCTCTCCCTCTGTAGCCTCGCTTCCTCTTCCGGCTTAAGTTTATACTCAGGGGGAATTATGTAATCATCGGGCCTCGCAGTTGTACATGCCAAGCATCCAGGTCGTGTTGGATCATTGAATAAAGTGCATTGTGGACAATTCCAACCTATTTTTTATTTTAAAATTCTATTAAAAATACAATTGTAAATCTCATATTCCATACCAATAGCCACCGTTTCCTTTATTTCCTCTCTCTTTGGTGCAGATTTGAGCAAACGTGTTTCAGAAAACCGATTTCTATCATCGATGTATTTATTAACCGTAACATTTTGTCCCAGGTTTAAATTATTATCGTCAAAATCGTCTATAGCTTTAAGATATGCTTCTAATTTTCTTCTATACATTTCGCTTCTATCTATATCTGAATTAATAATTTTAAATATTCATGTTTCGATTTAAATATTTTCCAAACTTACTTTGAATAGTTAAATATAGAAAAACTGCACAACCACTCAATATCTTGAATGACGAAAGAGTAGCGTTATCGTCAACAGCTAATTTTTTCCCTAAAATCCATTTTTGTAAATAAGTAGGAAAATCAAACTCCTGTTCAATCTAGAAAATAATTTTTTTATTAAATTTAATATTTTTTTTTTTAAATTTGAATTACTTTTTTTTTAAGTTGTCCGACAGTTAAATTGGGGTTTATATACAAACTAATTGGTCCCGTATGCGATAACCGATCTTCAATGAATAGATTAACCCTTTTAAAAATAGAAAATCAAAATCGTTGAATTTTAAATGATGTTTAATAAATATTAACTCAAGCTCTTCGATCGATGATTCTGTTTTTTTCCTTACGACTGAACATTTCACTTTAAATTCCGCTAATTTCCGAGCCAAAGTCGATGCTTTTTCAATTAAACCATTCCCAATTGCCACTTCCAATTGCTTCAGTAATTTATTGATTTCAATCGCATTCGCATCGTCATTAAAAAAATCGCCTAAAAACAAAAAAAAGAAAAAAAATTAAATTTATAACAATAAAATCACTCATTCGTCATTCTATCAATCCCACCCACACAAACTCGTAGCTAAAAGCTTAATTTATTTCCTACAATACTAATTTAAACAAATCAAATAAATTGCCCTTAAAAATTAACATAAATAAACCCATCTTAAGTCAGATTGTATTAAGTTGAATGTTCTAAAAATACGAAGTAAACGAGACTTCAAATTAGAGTATATAAATAAACATGCAATAGACGAAAATTATATTTTTTTAAAACTCTGCCATCACTTCAAAAATCCAACTTCTCCAAATAACTAACCTCTTGGAAATCTCGGTAATTTTCTTCCACTTAGTCGAGCTCTCAAAAACATCAACTCAGGAGCTATAATCTCGTACGATGACGGCCACAATTGGCCCTTTATCACCATTTTTGCTGCCATCGATACTGAGACAGATGCCTGGCTTAAAAGAGAGTCGTTCACCAATTTTTTTGGTTGTTCCGACAACAACCTCGTATTCATCGAATCCCGCACATCTGACGAACTCTTCCTGTCATCAATCGACCCATTCATATTAAATTCTGAACTCAAACTGTCAACCCCTAAATTCCTATAAGCCGATGACAGACTCAATGATTTTTTGTAAGCCTCACGAACTGATGGATTCCCCTTTTGCAAACAACCCTTATTATTTTCCTGAAGTTCGTACATGGATTTTTGAGCGTGTTTACGATGTCTTCGTATATTAGAACGACGTGGTGCTGTTATTTTTACTTTTAGCCCATTTTCCGAATCGTTCTTATTCGAGTCTAGTACTTTCTTACCTTCTGGTACTTCAACTAAACTTTTCCTATCACTTCGCTGCCTGCTTTCTGATAAATGAGGTGAATTATATTGCTGTAATAAATCAAAACAAGTGTTATTGATGGGGTCATTGAATTGAGATGGCAATGAACTGTTTGGATTGCTGCTGCGTCTCGTGTCTATTTGACTTCTACTTCTGTAAGCAGAACTAAAAGAAGCTGAAAAATTTCTTCCAACCCTTCCCTCGTCTTTTTTCGTTTCATTTCCACTAGTTAAGTTACATCTAATTTTACTGACATGATTACTAGAAGCATTGTCACTAGTATTAATTGCAGTTTTCAAATTTTTTTGAGGTAATCTGGGTCGGGCTCCTAAACATTCGTTGTTGCGACGGCTTGGGTTATTAGGCTCGTCTTTAGTTAAAGCTACGTTAAAGTTGGAATTTGTACTTGAGACGTTTTGCTTTCTTAAATTTTCGTTTTCGTCTGATGAATTTGATTTGGTATTTTTCAGGATATAATTTACTTTCATGTCGTCATTTAATTTCCATTTATTTTGCATGTGGGATAGCTTGAAATTTTTGCAATCTTCATGTTTTGCTCGTGGGCTTTTGTTTCCATCAAATCCTGCCTTCCGTTCCATTGTATTTTCATAAATATACAATTCGCAGTCTTCTTTATTTTTGTTGCCATCTTCACAAAAAGACGATGTAAGAGCTTCGATGCAAGCTTCCACTTCATCCAAATTGCGTATTTGACTCAATGTTTGAAAATTTTCACAAACCGGCAAAATTTTTCCCAAAGCGGATTCGGTCTTGCCGATATTTCTTTTGTCTTGGATACACAACAAATCGGATTTATCGCTTAGCACCTTTGCTTTTAACCCCACGCTCAAATTTATTTCATCACTGTCAGTCGATGACTCTTTTTTACGCAATTCTTCACGAAGAGGAATATTCCAAAATTCATTTTCATTACTATTAGCCATTTCGTTAAACATATCAATTAGTTTTTGAGTCGTAATATTCCCCATCTTCCATTCTTCGGTCACTTTTAAGCAGTGTCGGTGATAATCTAAAATCAAAAAAAAATTTTTTTTTTAATTTAGTTATATAGTTGTTAAAACAGATTTTTTTTACCGTTATCTGAATTATCTTTTAGATTATCCACTAATTCCGGCGCTGCTTCCGCACCTTCACAAGTTTTCGACAAATCATTTAATTGAATTTCAGTTTCTTGTTTAATTTCATTTTGTTTTGAATTGGTAACGATTTCATTGATTTCAACTTCAAGATTTACAATTCTATTCCCATTACCATTGGTTATAACTTCAGGGTCCACTTTAGCGTTGTGTTTAATACCATCGTCGGAATTTGGTAAATCCTCAGTATTTATTCCAACTGTTTTATACGGCGGTGAAGGGGCTCTGCGTTTCTTCTTCCTTATTCGCGCCTTCTCTTTAATGTGCCTGATCGCCTTCTTGTTCAACGAATCATTCGCGATGGAAGTTGGGAGTGGTGAAAAGTCACTTTCGACTTGGTATTCGAAGGAATCATTTTTTATTTGATGCGGTGGAGGAGGAGCCCGTCGTTTTTTCTTACGCAAAGTGCTCGTACTGCTTCTTCTCGCCCGATTTTTATTCCTGGCATTCGATTCAAAACCACTGCTGCTGCTACCCGCACCTTCATCGCGGGTCATTTCAAGTTTAAAATTGGAAACAGATCGAGTTGTTTTAATAGAATCGTGTAAAACATTTTCCAAATTTATTTCGGCCGATTCGATAATTTCATTCTCTTCATTTTGATAGTCAATTTCTAATTCATCCGGTGTGTTTTCGATAACTTCCTTTTCTTTTTCCATTTCCTTTTCCTCCTTTTTTTTCTCAATTTCCTTTAACAGTAATTTCTTATCACCAATAGGTGAATTGCCAGTACTCAATGCCGAATTAAAAACAACGGGAACGTAATGAAAACTACTGCTGATGCTCGTGTCGCTGTGGACACTGTTCGAGCGCCTCCTGTGATATTCATCTTCTGCCAATCGACCTCGTTTCAATTTCTTGCGTCGAAACCACTGAAAGAAAGAGAAAAAACTTTTTTTCTCCTTCTCTTTAGCATCCTTAGCTTCTTTCTTCAAAGTACCTCCGGATGAACTTGATCGTGATGAGCTTAAAAATGAGCGTAAAGTGGAACATCTCGTTGATGGCAGTGTGGATTGATTTCTCGAACTCTCTTTACTGCTTCCTTCCCCGTTAGACTTCTTCGTATATTTACGTGAATCAGATCTTAACACAAGTGCGCTGCAAATATCACCAGATGCTATACTCGCAGCCACTTGAAGAGCGTAGTTTCCCGCGTATGGTAGTCCGCCTGTTCTGTCTTGGTAATTTTGTTGAGACTATAATAACAGTTTAATCATTTGATTTTCTCCAATTTATCATAAAATTCAAAAATTTGTTAGTGTCTTCAAGCCAGATTCTAATGTTAAAAATTTCATTTTTTTTTAAAAATTTGCATCTTCCGTTTGACTAGAAAACAATGCCATTAGTATTAGTGTTGAAAAAGGCTATTGTTAATTGTATTTAAAAATTATCGTAAAAATCATACCAGGTAAGTTTCAAACAATAACAACAACAACAACAACAATCCAAACAGTTCAAAAATTGCACAATTCTAGATGATTCTAAATAGTGAAATAGATTTACAAAGAAAAACAACAAAATATATATTTTGCCATGCTCAACAAGTGGCTAATAAATCATATCAAAACATACAAAAAAATATAAAATGATACGTACTTGGTAAGAATTCTTATTCAGTAAATTTATATCCATTTTCAAAATCCTACCACAGTCAATGTTTTCGTAACCGCTGCTGTGGGAGTTTGAAAAGCAGGAAGAGCCTGAAACATCTGTAAATAAATAAGAGAGCATTACTCTGTCAAAATGTTGCAAGATTTTTTTTTTTTTTTAAAAAAAAAGATTTTTAAGAAAAACTAAAATACCAGTTTCGTCTGACTTTCTTATAAATTCGGCTTGGATCATGGTAGTCTATGCGTGTCTATGAAAATAAGAAAAAGATAATGTTTAAATAGCAGAAAAGTAGCAGAAAGCAGCAGAATGTAACCTTGGAAGTAAAAAAGATGATCCTGGAAATACGCCAAAAGAGACTTTAAAGTGTAAATGTTGCTTTACCCTTCTCCAAGTGCATTACTCTTAAGTTATTTTTAAGCCTTTCAACGACAATGAACTACTTTAATCAATAGATGTTAAAACAAAAAAACTGTTTTAGACCTCGTCCTAATTTTGTTTACATTTAATAAAAGGGGAGAGTTTAGAAAACGACCTTGTCGGAATAGTCACAACTCGTATCCAGAAATAGATAAACGAGGTTATAAAAACGAGGGATAAAATGAAAAACAAAAGGAACATGTGTATTTTAAGCAGCCATCCACCGATTTGCTTGTTACTCGCTGAGGAAGGTCAGTTTGACGTGCTGAATCTTCCGCCACCTCTAAAA
>JAQFZU010000198.1:0-39421 GCA_034696185.1 Henia vesuviana | reverse complement strand
GAAATTAAAAATTATCTCGAAATTTCTAATTTATCATTACTTAACCTCAGAATATGTTTTCCAACCCAAGATTCAGCAAAAAAATTCTCCTAGAAATTGAGATTAATTCCAAATCAATTACAGGTGGGAAAAATAATACAAAAAATAGAAATGTGGATTTGGATTGAGTGTAATTGATCATCACAATAAAGCTGGTTGGGGAATGAGGTAAGCTATAGGAGATAAAAATAAATTTAAAAATATATGCTCTCTGATGAAATTAAATTAGATGTGTATTAAAAAACAGTTTATAAAAAAAATTAAAAATTAAATAAATTAAATAATCTTTTTAAATTCATAAGTGCTTTAATAAAAATCAGTTTATAAGAAAAAATCGAAAATTAAATAAAGAAAGAAAGAAATAACGCTTATTGCCGCCAGCAGCAACTGAGGCTATACGCGGCGTGACCAAGACACTCCAAAACTCTCATACACACACTCTTGACACTCTTGATTAGTAGAGGGAAATCTCCGATCCATCTGTAGATGCCTGAATAATGTCAGAATAGAGTCCTCTGCCGATTTTATTGTAAACCTCCAAGTAAATTCCGTAATTAGTCCCACAAGCTAAGTTGTCCAAAGTTGTCCAAAGTTGTCCATATTTCTTTATCAGTACTCAATTCAACATTCCGCCAATCAGAGCCATCTTTATGATAATACAATGTGAAGCCTTCAATGGGACAGGCTTCCATTGCAGCCAAAAACTTGATCGACCCTTAAAAATAATGACCAATACTGGAGCATCAGGAGGCACTTGAACACAATCTTTCCATGAACACTGTATATACTGCAAGTGAAATTTCCAGAGTCCGCATTCTCAACTTTGTTAATCAGCAATGCGCCGTCCGACAATAATACTTCCGCTCTCCAACCGACACAGATTCACGACCAACACTCCACTTCTGCTGCAGTGCCGATGTTCCTACTGCACGACATCAATACTGTCATCAAATGTCGCTGAAGCTGCTGCAACAGTTGAATCCGCCACAGCCTGTGCGGCAATATGATTTTTGCGTAATCCTTTGATCGCAAAGTACTCCACATCAGCTCGTAATATATGAACATTGCTGTTTTTAATTTGTCCCGTTTTTAAAACTGCATCCACAAAAAAAAAACCAATTAAATAGACGAAAACAACCCCACACACCTCAAGAAAAGCAAAATCTTCCAAAAGTCAGCATACTGCCCCAACAAATCACATACGGACAACACCGAACGCGTCCCCCAAAGGTGCTGCCGAATCGCAGAGTACCTTAAACAATTACAGACAATATGCTTAATAGTAAGCAGCTCCCCATCAAAAGAACAAAGAGAAGGAGGTAAACCAACCAAAAGATGATGGTGAGTGAGGCGAGAATGACCAATACGAAGACGCGAAACAACCGATTCCTCCCACCTAGACCTGCCAGGTGCCGACCAAAAGAACAAAATCGGTCTAATTTCCCGAAGCATATTGCCAGAAGCAGCATTCCAATCCTCCTGCCACCTTCCCAACACAGCCTCCCAAATCGAGCCAAACATATCCGAATAGGGCATTGGAAACCCAATAGCCTGAGACAAAGGCTCACTCCGAGCAGCAGCATCTGCCACCTCATTCCCAACAATACCAACATGCGACGGAACCCAGCAAAAGACCACCTCAACTCCCCTAGCTCCAAAACAAGACAAGAGCAACGAAATGCGAGCAACCACCGGATTATCAGATACCTTGCAAGAAACTAAGCACTGCAAGGCACTGAGAGAATCCACATAGACAACACACTTGCCATGTCCACAACAAGAAACATGTCGCAAAGCAATCAGAATACCAAACAATAGAATAAAGAAATAGTAAACTTTTAATTTGCGAGTAACACTTTTACACTTTAAAGAATGGTGAGGAAATCAACAAAGATTTAAGTTAAAAGTCTGTAATTCATTATAACGATCTTAATCATGTAGTTGATGACATTTTTATCTCCTGAAATATTTTCAACCATCAAAAATTATCATTGCATCCAAGTACTTGTAGTATCTCATAAATATTTCTATAAAAATCTTTTTTTTTCCTTCACATAGATGCAAAAGCTGAATTATGTAATAAGTTACATAACTCATACGTAAATCTTCAATAAGTTTCCATAACTAAAAAGTTACAAAATTTGGAATTTTTATGTCTAAAGTACAAAGTATCAACTACAAATACAAATAATACAACCAGAATATAACATTAAATATCAAGAAACTTAATGGAAAAAATATCTTAGCCCAAAAATCAATTGACCGAGAATTCTTCTTCTGTTTAAAAAGCTGCACATCAAAATCAATAATTTTTGTTATAAAAAGTTAGTAACTTAAAAATATTACACTCTACTTACTTTACCATGTGGTACAAATTTCTTATTCCTCACAGGTGAATCATTCGTATAATTGTAAGCTATTGCATACTCTAATAACGAAGCAAATGCCATTGCGATGCAAACAAACATCCAAATATCGATTGCTTTGACGGTAGCCACCAAAGGCAGATTACGTTGCACTGCATTAAATTGAGCTGCCAATGTGAGCAACGATGTTTGACCCAATGCGACTCTAGGCGCTGCTAATTGCACGTCCAAGTAAAATGATATCCAAGAAAGTGCAACAATCAGCATACTAGGCAAGAATATAAGAAGCATGTGTTGTAAAATTGCTCGTTCAACGGTAAATTTATAACTGAAACAAAAATCTAAATTTGACATTAATTTGACAAAATAAAACTTTTAATTTAAATTATATATTTTAATTACAATTTCCTGGTCGTAATGGTTGGCACTTGATTTCCGTGAGTTCTGTGTGAATAAGCTTAAATTCTGGTGGTATAATCACATTCTTTTTATCCAAATTCTTATAAAATTGTTTGTCATATTCGAGTGATGTATTTACCTGTCCGTGCCAAATTGCTATGAAATAAGTAAATTCAAATTTCCGCACTTCATCTATAAAATAAAATTTAACATTTACTTTGTTGGACGTTTATAGCACAAACTTGTTTGTCGAAAGGATATCGACTCAAGTCAAAAAGGCAATTAAATTGAAACTTTTCCCTAAATAAATTTAATACTCTTATTATTGGTACGCTTAAACAATATTTGTTCAATTAATCACCTATACACGAGAAAAATCAATTTTTTCTTTAAAGCAAACCGATACTTTTCGGGATCCACAATTAATTGATTACAACCTTTGCAGTTGGTAAATTCGTAATAAGGAAAAAACATTTTTTTAATGATATCCTTTGGTATAGTTGTGTAATCGGTAATTATTTTATTAGGAAGTATATTATCGTACCAGGCGATGCGAAGTTTTAAATCGACGGCAAAATTCTGAAAAAAAATAAAACAGTAACTAATAAAAAAATGGGTTTTCATTTAAAACATCATAAATACTGTACCATATCGATAGCTGATAAAATTAATATTCCCTTTGTTTCAAGTGTCCACTCTACACTCACTAAGAAATATGAAGAAATAATTTTAATATTATTATAAAGCACATAATTCATATGGATTATACCATTAGTCAAGGGTGAACTTGTTGTATAACTTTCTGGAAGAAATTCATTCCAATCGATGTTCCTTTTAAGAGTCACAAGATCATTAAAAATACATTAAAATATTATAATTTATTTATTCAACTTGGGCTGGGAAAAAACAAGTTCAATAAGTCTAATAATTTTTTATGTGGTTTATCGATAAAGTGAAATTTTGTTGACTCGAGATCGATTATAAGATTAAAAAATTATTTTTTGAAAATCAAACCTGACACGATTAAAATGATAAAAGTGTAATTTTTTTTCTTTCAAGTATTCAAATGAAAAATTAATTTCGGGGTGTGCAAATTGTTATTTTGGTTTTGCAAATAAATTATAACAATAACTTTTGTATTTATGTTTCATACCTGCTACACGCTGTATTAATCCAAATTAAAAATAATGTGATTTTGAGAAATTTACACTCAGTACGTCCCATTTCCCTTTTAGCTCATGTGAAATGAGTTTCTAACAACAAATACATTCGAAATTATATTCCACTACATCCAACTGTCTCCAGGTTACCACAAAAAATTAAAAACAGATATACAGTTATAATAACATTGAATAAAAAATTCATTCATTCATTTTTCTTAAAGTAGTAATTTATCTTTCAACTTTTGTCATAAATATAAAAATAAATGTTCTGAATTTTAATGGATAAAAAAAATGTGAATAAGGTTTTATGATAAATAATTATAAAATAATATCCGTTTACAAATTTAATAAACTTAATTTTGGGTTTAATATTTTAGATGTTTTCACTGAATTATAAAAATTACTTTAGCTGACAATAAATTATTTTTGTAATCGTCTTCTAACATACACTGAAGAGAATAATTACAGTCAACACGCACCACAGAAGTAAAGTTCTTTATCTTTTATTTTCTATTTAACTTCTGAAGAATGTAAAAATATGAAATAAATTAAATTACCTCTTATTTAGAATGTTTATTGTATATCTGAGACGAAAATTATACCAAGGTTACTGCGACTTAAGTTCATAAAACCACTTACTAATACTGACTTATACTTATTGGTATTGCGATCATTAAAAATTACCTCCAAAGTTAATTGTACATAAAATAATTTAATTCGTCTTGAATTGATTAATTTATAAAATCTGCAATAAAACTTCTATCCGTAAACTAAAATTTAAAATACATTATATTATCTCACTGTTGCTAGCTTGTAACGAAATGAAAACTTATATATGGAATTCTAAATGGTCTTTTTTATGTTATTACCATAAGTTTTAAACGTTTATATACAAATTACAGTTTATACATAATATAATAAATTAAAATATATATACCAAAATAAAACTATATATATATGTATAAGAACACTCTTTGGGGTGTTCAGTCCAAATTTCACATCTCTTACTTGTCCCCTTATTGGGGAGACCACAGAAAACCCAATACAGTCGGTTACAGAAACAGCAATTAGAATCAAGATTCTAATCACTTGACACACAGAACAGTTACAAGAAAAAAACAACAATAAGAATTTAGCAGTTGGATATGTTTTTTACTGGCACAAGCTTTCACATAATTTGGTATAGCAGCAACTATAGAAATAAGATTCTAATCGCTTGGCACATACTACTTACAACATACAGACCGCAGTCCAAATTTGAGCCGGCGGTCTGAAATTTGGATCTCATATACTTTAACAAGTGTACTAAACATGGGCAAATTTTGGTTAAAATTGATGGTTTGGGTTCTGACAAATCCACTCCGTATTGACAGGCTATGGTAATACATTTAAGGTTTCGGCGGCATGCTCGAAAAGCTGCCAAATTGGAACGAGACGAGTCAGAGATTTGAAAAGACCAAACGTACCCCAAGGGCTGTACTTAATGTATGTAAAATTCTATTAAAATCGGTGGTTCGGATTCTGAGAATCTGGGATTGAAAACTCCGCATTAACAGGCGATAGTAATATACAAGTATTTAAGGTTTCGGCGACCATGCTCGAAAGGCTGCCAAATCCAAACGAGGCGAGTTGGAAATCTGAAATTTAGATCCAACATAGCCCAGGAGGTGTACTAAATGTGGGCCAAATTTGGTTAAAATCAGTGGTTCGGATTTTGAGAATCCGGAATTGAAAACTCCACATTAACAGGCGATAGTAATATACAAGTATTTAAGGTTTCGGCGACCATGCTCGAAAGGCTGCCAAATCCAAACGAGGCGAGTTGGAAATCTGAAATTTAGATCCAACATAGCCCAGGAGGTGTACTAAATGTGGGCCAAATTTGGTTAAAATCAGTGGTTCGGATTTTGAGAATCCGGAATTGAAAACTCCACATTAACAGGCGATAGTAATATACAAGTATTTAAGGTTTCGGCGACCATGCTCGAAAGGCTGCCAAATCCAAACGAGGCGAGTTGGAAGTCTGAAATTTAGATCCAACATAGCCCAGGAGGTGTACTAAATGTGGGCCAAATTTGGTTAAAATCAATGGTTCGGATTTTGAGAATCCGGGATTGAAAACTCCACATTAACAGGCGATAGTAATATACAAGTATTTAAGGCTTCGGGGACCATGCTCGAAAGGCTGGCAAATCCAAACGAGGCGAGTTGGGAGTCTAAAATTTAGATCCAACATAGCCCAGGAGGTGTACTAAATGTGGGCCAAATTTGGTTAAAATCAGTGGTTCGGATTTTGAGAATCCGGAATTGAAAACTCCACATTAACAGGCGATAGTAATATACAAGTATTTAAGGTTTCGGCGACCATGCTCGAAAGGCTGCCAAATCCAAACGAGGCGAGTTGGAAGTCTGAAATTTAGATCCAACATAGCTTAGGAGGTGTACTAAATGTGGGCCAAATTTGGTTAAAATCAATGGTTCGGATTTTGAGAAATCTCCATATTGCCATAGCTAGCCAACTATTAGCCCCCACATTAAGTCAATAGCTTCTGGACTCCTTACTTGATTGCATTAGTTTTATCCATAACTAATAGGGAGTTAGTGTGAAACATTTGTTAATTTTAATGTTAAGTAATTTATTAAATCTATTGCACTTCACAAATATGTTAACAGGAAATAGAAAAATGAAGAATACAAAGAATATTGAAGCTAAATTCCAAGTCGAGGACAGAAGGGATTATGAAAGATCGAGAGATGCAAAGCAATCATTGTGACCAATGACAGAGACGAGGAAGTTATACTGTATAAGCGATTACAAAGTGTGGGGTAATCACCACTTCTACTATATCTTTTCAAATCTTAATAAGTTATTTGTTATCATGCAACCTTTCGTATTAAATTAATTTATCAGTTCAAATCAAACCAAGGCGATTGTTTATTGAGAAACAATCAATGAGTAGGGGATGAAAACGAAGCGAATCGACCAACGAGGCAGAGGAAGGTCAACGATGATTTTGGCGGAAAGCGACCATCGATTCAAATTAGCGAAAATGCAATGGCGGATCCAGGTGTGGCGAATTGGGGCGATCGCCCCTTCCATGAAACTTATGTATATATTACTAATTTGACAAAAATTCCCAGAAAAATAGTAGAAATCTTAGAATAACAATGATTCGCTCTCTACCCCGCCCCCCCCCCCTCCCACCCTCAAAAAAAACTTTTCTGGATCCGCTTTTGCAAAAACATCAATACTATTGCCAATCATACACTGCAAATCAGTGAATCGATAATGGTTATATCGTTTGAATATGAAATCTAACTTTTTATTTTGCGCAAATTATTTTCCTGTACCACATTTAACACTAATTTTTTTTTTACTTTTGTTTTTGACCTATAAACCGAGATCTGTTTATATTTATTTATTTTTCAATGTCATTATGACTTTTATCGGAGATAAAACATATGCAAACTTTCGTAAAACTTTTTTTCCTTTAGCTGAAGAATTTCGTATAATTCGATTATTAGGAAATTCAGAAATTTTTATATGACGATAGCTACTAGAAGTGATGAAGATGGTCGAATTACGAAGTCAAAGTATAGTACCATTTAATCAATATTTTAAAAGTAATAAAAAAATTGGAAATTTATAATAAAGTTAAAAATACTCAGGATTACGTAACTCACTCAAACACTTGCAAACGTCTTTAAACATTTTCACCCAAAATATTAATTGCTTTCTCGTTTTTAATTAGTGTAACGTAAATACACTGATTCATCATAAATCAAAATCATTTCTTACAAACTATATAATTAAAAAATTATGAAATTTTAAAATAATTTTCAGCACAGAAAAAATAACAAGTTAAATAAAACATTTCTAACCTTTTGCTATACTCTAAACCTCGAAGACCTTTGCCCCACTTAAAATATGGTAATACATAAAAACAGTTCATAATGAGACTATCTTCAGTATATTACGTAAAGTGGTCTTGGTTAGTGCTTCTAAAACAAGCGATAATAAAAATTACGTCATGCATGTTACAGATGACATCTTCCAATGCAAAATAGCCGTTTGGTTTTTATTCTTTATCACAGGATGACGTCAAATGACTTTTAAGATGAAATAATTCAAGTTTTTAAATAATTTATTAAAGAACACGTATATAAACAAAATTTAAAATTTTATCATTGACAGTAATTTGCAAATTGTATGCAAAGTGAAGAATGCAAAAAAAAATTAAATTAATTATAATTAATTATAAAACAATTAAAAATTTGTAGCACACTTAAACAACAGTCAATTACATTTACAAATAATATAACCAGAATACTATATTAAATATAAAGAAACTTAATGGAAATAGTATTTTAGCCCAAAAGTCAATTGACCGAGAACTTCTCTTCTGTTTAAGAAGCTATGTCAAAATCAATAATTTTTATTACAATTAGCTTAAAAATATTGTGTCATACTTACTTTGTCATTTGATACAATTTTGTTATTTCGTAATACAACAGGCGAATCATTCTTGTAACTATATGCTATTGCATATTCTAATAACGAAGCAAATGCCATTGCGATGCAAACAAACATCCAAATATCGATTGCTTTGACAGTAGCCACCAAAGGCAGATTACGTTGCACTGCATTAAATTGAGCTGCCAATGTGAGCAACGATGTTTGGCCCAATGCGACTCTAGGCGCTGCTAATTGCACGTCCAAGTAAAATGAAATCCAAGAAAGTGCAACAATCAGCATACTGGGCAAGAATATAAGAAGCATGTGTTGTAAAATTGCTCGTTCAAATGTAAATTTATAACTGAAACAAAAATCTAGAATTTGACGTTAATTTGATAAAATAAGATTTTAATTTAAATTAATATGTTTTAATTACAATTTCCTGTTCGTATTGATTGGCACTTGGTTTCCGTGAGCTCTGTGTGAATAAGCTTAAATTCGGGTGGTACAATCATACTCTTCTTATCTAAATGTTTATAGATTTGTTTGTCATATTCGATTGATGTATTTACATGCCCGTGCCAAATTGCTATGAAATAAATAAATTCAAATTTTCGTATATTTCTAAAATAAAATTTAATATTTACTTTGTTGGACGTTTATAGCGCAAACTTGTTTGTCGAAAGGATATCGGCTCAAATCAAAAATGCAATTAAACTTAAATGTTTCTCTAAATAAATGAAAAATTGCATGATTTTTACGTCTGAACAATGTTTGTTGTATTACTTGCCTATAGACCACATAAATCATTTTTTGGTATAAAAAAACTCGATGTTTTTCAAAATCCACAACTAGTTGATTACAACCTTTGCAGTTGGTAAATTCATAATAAGGATAAAACATTTTTTTACTGATATAGTTTGGTATCGTTGAGTAATCGCTACTTTTTGTAGTCGAAAGCATATCGTCGGACCAGAAAACTCGAATTTTTAAATCAACGCCAAAGTTCTATTAAAAGTAATAATTAAGGTCGTGAAAGGCAAAAAATTGATTTTTATATAAAACTTTAATATGTACCATATCGATTGCCGATAAAACAAGAATTCCTTTTGTTTCCAACGTCCACATTACACTAACTAAAAAAAATTCAATAATAAGCTTTAGCTTCATTTCTAAACAAACATCAATTAGAATGAATTATACCATTGATTAATGGTGATATTGGCTTATAGTTCTCTGGGAGAAAATTATCCCATTCGCTGTCTCTTTACGTGCCATAAAAAACATAAAAAAGACATTAAAATGTGATAATTTATGGATTAAAAAGAAGTAATGTAAATCATTTGCGATAATAAAAATTAACAAATAAAAGATTAATACGTAATTTTAACAATAAAGATTTTAATAAAGATAAATTAATGAATTAAAAAAATTATTTTTGAAGAATCAAAACAAACATTAATAAAGTGATAAAATGTAATTCTTCCAACATTAAAAGTTTCAAATCATTTTGTCAAAAAAAATCAATTTTGAGTTCTCAAATCATTATTTTACTTTTACAAATAATTTATTGCAATAACTTTTGTATTAAATGTTTCATACCTGCTATTTGATCTATCAATCCACATTAAAAATAATGCGATTTTGACAAGGCCACACCCAATACGTCCCATTTTCCTCACGTAAAATAAGTTTCTATCAACAGATACATTTCATGTTTCTCTTGATATTCCAATATGTGCACTGTCACTATAGGTTACCACTAGCAAAATACCACAGATACATATCTAACTCTAACGGTATTGATTTTGACATATCCTTGCCATGCTATATTAAACGCAACTATTATGTTAAAATAATAAATTTTATAACTTATTTTATAATTTTCTTTTATAGCCTTAATTAATTTCGCTAAAAATGAATTTAAAAAATGTGAATAACGTTTTATAATAATTAATTATACTATTCACAAAATACCATTAGCATAATCATTTATAAATTTTACAAAATTAATGTTATATATTAATATTTTACCTTTAAAAGTTTTTACTGAATTCTGTACTTTAACTTAACATTATAGATATATATTAAATTTATGATTATAATAGTAAAACGAATTTGATATTATTGAACAATCTTATAATAAGATATTAAGATGATATAAACATTTTTTTAACAACAAAATTTTTAGTTATTCATTGATTGTTTTTTTCAAGCAATAGTAATATGTTGGTTAGGTTAGATTAGACCTTCTCAAATGACTAAAAAAGGGTTACAGTATTAAGTACATAAAAAGCCTAAAAAATAAGCTTTTAAATTTACAGTGCAGAATTTGGTATAGCAGCAACTAAAAACAAGATTCTAATCGCTTGACACACACTATACTTACAACATACAGATGGCGATTTGATATTTGGATCAAATATAATCCAAAGAATGTACTTGGTGTGTGTAAAATTTTATTACAATCAGTGGTTTGGATTTTGACAAATCCGATATTGAAAACTCCACATTGATAGGCGATGGTAATATATTTAAGGTTTTGGCAGCCATGCTTGAAAGGCTGCCAAACTGAAACGAGAGAAGTTGGGGTTCTGAAATTTGGACCCAACATAGCCCAAGGAGTGTACTAAATCTGGGCCAAATTTGGTTAAAATCGATGGTTTAGATTTTGAGAAATCCGAGATTAAAAACTCTGCATTAACAAGCGATAATCCATTTAAGGTTTTAGCGGCCATGCTCGAAAGACTGCCAAACTGGAACGAGACGAGTTGGGGGTCTGAAATTTGGACCCAACATAACCCAAGGAGTGTACTAAATGTGTGCCAAATTTGGTTAAAATCGATGGTTCAAATTTTGAGAAATCCGAGATTAAAGACTCTGCATTGACAAGCGATAATCCATTTAAGGTTTTAGCGGCCATGCTCGAAAGGCTGCCAAACTGGAACGAGACGAGTCCAGAATCTAAACTTTAGACCGTATGTAGCCCAAGGGGTGTACTAAGTGTGGGCCAAATTTGGTTAAAATTGATAGTTTGGATTTTGAGGAATTTGTAACGATATCTCATTGAAACATTACCCCAGTAAATATTTATCTTTACACTCTTAAAAATGTGGTCTGTACTTTAATAATTTTCGAAAGAAGTTGACTATATTTAAGTTATCATACAATCCCAATTTCTCCAACCATATTTTTCTTAAATTTTATTGCCTTTTCTTAAAAAAAAACTATTACTTCAGCTTACTGATTAAAAAGTAGAAGATTAGGGACAAAATGGAATTTTTTTTAAACAACCATTTTTCTTGAGTCGAAAATTTTGAAATGGCAAATCATATTCTGTACAATCTTCCAAATCACTACTTTTCATGTTTTTATTCCAGTTTATTAATCCACGTTCTTCTGGTGTACCTGGTAACATATTATCCATTAAAACACCCATTATTCCTCCAACGAACACATTCGTTCTAAAAATAACCAACAAAACGCCGTCAAGTATATTGTAACCTACAAAAAAAACTCAATATTGTAATCTATTTTTACTATTATTAAAAATCAAATTTTTAACCTGTTTGGAATGTGTCTGGATGATTCTTAAACCATATCGGTAATGCAAGTCCACAATAAAGTGGTAAACCAATGACCAAAATATTTCTTCTAGAATTCATGTCCACATATTGCAAATACCCAAGTCCTATAGAACATATACTGCAAAAAATAATCAGAAAAATGCCTCCTAATATTGGCTCCGGTATGACCATAAAAATTGCTGTAAGCTTCGTGAACACTCCTATGAGCATCATCATTACTCCAGCAACATACATAATCCTTCGACTTGCCATCTGTAGATTATCAAATAAAAAATTAAATCATTATTACTTGTATAAATAAATTTGCAAATTTTACTTTAGTTAATCCAATTATTGCAATATTATCAGTAAAAGACACTGAGCCATTTCCAATTCCAATAAGTCCATCTAAAAAAGTTCCTATTCCCTCAATCAAAATACCTCTATTTAAGGCATGTACTGGAAATGGAGGTGCATTACATATTCGTGCGCATGTGTAATAATTACCGACTGCTTCAACAATTAGTATTAAAACGGAACCAATCATACCAATAACACAACCAACATTTAAAGAAGGTGACCCCCACTGCACTATTACAAAAGAAAGTATTTGCAAATATAGTACCCATAATCACTATATACACACACTCATGGTCACAAAAACCTTTTTTTGTTGAATGCATCTGCAAAATAAGCATTTAACTTCGTTCATCAAAGGCCACAAATAGCCAATAATTGTTTTTAAACTTACTAGTATTCAGAGATCACTAGTTACCTTATTTCTAATGCACAATTATTATAGAAATTTAGATAGTAAAATTAAACATAATAATTTAGTTATTTTTAGAAATAAAATATTAAAGTTTTTTGGTTATCAACCAAAAAAACAATCCTTTCAGAAAGTAAAGTTTTTAGGTATGACCACGTGTGTCGTAAATAACTGCAATTGATTACTTGGATATGGAATTCGAAACCATTCTGCTTCTCTTATTACTCTAATGTTCAGGTCGGTTCTTGCCTTATTGTGATCAGAAAATACATTGCAGTAAGTTAGAATAATACACAGCATCCAAACAAACAGGGTGACAATTAACACCTAATAAAACGTAAAAAATAAACAAATAGTTACTTAAACGAAACTCATCTTACTGGAAATAGTTGGAAAATTGGTAAACTTTCTGATCGATAGCAACCTTTAATTTTTGAATAGAAAAACATTGGTAGACGGATGTTTGTCATTGGTTCACAGACAATAATTAACAAGAATATAGTTCTAAAATTGTTAATGATGTTTATAAAGTAAAAACTTGTGCATAAAACTTACAAAATTGCGATTGGCCAATTACCGCTGCAATAATCAAATGTTTCTTCAATTACTGAAAATCCAAGTAATGTTGTTATAGGAAATAGAGTTAAAGGTGAAATGTAGGGTAATAAATAACCTACTAAACCAGTCAATCCTAAAATAATTTCAAATACTGATGCTAACATTATTGATCCTTGCACCTTTCGATGAAAACGATTATGCAAGTTTTATTATATTTATTAAGTATTTCATTCCTATTTACCAATGAAATTCTTTCTTGCCATATGTGATTCTTTGTCGTATTAAGGGTAATATTTATAATGCTTTCAGTTTCATCTGCTCAAAATACAAAAATTATTATTTTAACAATAAATTGTGTGAATATGTAGTCTTTACTTAAATTTGGACACTTCATACTCGGAGATTGAAATAGCACTATTACTGGTATCAGATATGTCAAACTTGGTCCTTGCATAATTGGTAATCTAAAAATTACTAATATTTTATTCATTGTCTTATGGCTTGAAAAATTATTGCAATAATTTTTTTGCTTTTATTAAAGCGTCAATTTGTGGTATAATTCCTTGAATACCACTCTTAGAACTAAAGTGTCTACGGCACCACCAGTTTCACGTATTGTCGTCTCTAATCCGTGGAAATTGATTATCATTCTGTTTACTTTATAATCCAATACTCTTAAAGTGACTTCTCACAAATTTAATCTTCATATGTAAATATGAAGTTATGTTATACAGTTATATCCACAATACAAGCCATAGTCTCTCAAATATTATACCTTGATCCTACAGCTGATTGTAATATAGTAGTAATTCCATTAACAAAGAACATAGCTGCTGCTATCTCACTTCTTGCAGGATTATCAGAGCCAATACAATAATAAAAAAAAAGTAAGTAAGGAATTGGTATGGTACCTCCGACTATTGCTAGAAAATGCTATAAATGGTTTAGAACAATTAGTTTTTCTTCCAAATATTCCTTTTTTAAATTACTTGAAATCCAGATAATACTGATAAAAACCAAGGAGCACGATCGGCTATACCATACAGGATTTTGTCTTCATTTTTCTTGTCAATAATGTCTTCATTTACCTAATAAAATTATATTAAAAATATAAATAATAACATTTTCAATAATACATTCTTCTAAAGTTACATGAGCCATGGTAATTTATTTTGAATTGTGCGAAGCTCTTGCTAAGGCAAATTAAATGAAATACGAGATTCCGATAGAAAGTGTAATTCCATCTCTCATTAACAATATATTACTTTGTGAAAAACACGATAATACTTTCAAGGTTAAAAAAAACTTGGTTTTGACTTGTAAGATAATTGCGCACAGAACAATAACTTGTAATCTTACACAGTGTTTTGTAGAGGCTAAATAACAATAAATCTATTTTATGTTGTGTTTAAACTTTTATTTTAATAACATTATAGTCATTCTCAATTTTAAATAAATTACATAACAATTATTTTCAAGAAAACAGATTCCCACTTGTGTTCCCACTAGCACGAACGTAACATAACATAAGAGAATGATGCAATTTGGGATTTTACGTTGCAGAACGTATGTCAAAATTCTACTTCAAAATTAATTTGAAGTAGCAACGTAAAGTAAGTTATCTTTGTACGGCTAGCCAATCACAGGCTGTTAAGATCTCGTACCAACAAACAAGACTTTGCGTAACTTTACAAGATGATGAATAATTGCCATTGTTTACACGAAACAAGGCGTAAAGAACCACCCTATTTTGTGGAATAAAAGGCAATAAGAATGAAAAAAAATAGATTAGTTATAATTAATTATAAAACAATTAGAAATTATTAACACACTTTACTAACATTCAATTACACCCACAAGTAATATAACCAGAATATTATATTGAATATAGAGAAACTTAATGGAAAAAGTATTTTAGCCCAATAATCAATTGGTTGAGAACTTCTCTTCTGTTTATGAAACTATGTCAAAATCAATAATTTTTATTACAATTAGCTTAGAAATATTGTATCATACTTACTCTGCCATTTGATACAAATTTGTTATCTCTTAATACAACAGAAGAACTATTCTTGTAATTATAAGCTATTGCATATTCTAATAACGAAGAAAATGCCATTGCGATGCAAACAAACATCCAAATATCGATTGCTTTGACAGTAGCCACCAAAGGCAGATTACGTTGCACTGCATTAAATTGAGCTGCCAATGTGAGCAACGATGTTTGGCCCAATGCGACTCTAGGCGCTGCTAATTGCACGTCCAAGTAAAATGAAATCCAAGAAAGTGCAACAATAAGCATACTGGGCAAGAATATAAGAAGCATGTGTTGTAAAATTGCTCGTTCAAATGTAAATTCATAACTGAAACAAAAATCTAAGATTTGACGTTAATTTGATAAAATAAGATTTTAATTTAAATCAATATGTTTTAATTACAATTTCCTGGTCGTATTGGTTGGCACTTGATTTCCGTGAGTTCTATGTGTTTCAGCTTAAACTCGGGTGGTACAATCATACTTTTCCTATCCAAGTGTTTATAATATTGTTTGTCATGTTCGAGTGATGTATTTACATGACCGTGCCAAATTGCTATGAAATAAATAAATTCAAATTTTCGTATATTTCTAAAATAAAATTTAATATTTACTTTGTTGGACGTTTATAGCGCAAACTTGTTTGTCGAAAGGATATCGGCTCAAATCAAAAAGGCAATTAAACTGAAATTTTTTCCTAAATAAATGAAACATTTGCATGATTTTTAAATCTGGAAATTGTTTGTTGTATATTACTTGCCTATAGATAACATAAATCATTTTTTGGTATAAAACAACCCGATTTTTTTCAAGATCCAGAATTAGTTGATTACAACCTTTGCAGTTGGTAAATTCATAATAAGGGAAAAACATTCTTTTACTGATATCGTTTGGTATCGTTGAGTAATCGCTACTTTTTGTAGTCGAAAGCATATCGTCGGACCAATAGACTCGAATTTTTAAATCAACGCCAAAGTTCTATTAAAAGGTAATAATTAAGGCTGCAAAAGCCAAAAAATTGATTTTTATATAAAACTGTGTACCATATCGATTGCCGATAAAAGTAGAATTCCCTTTGTTTCCAATGTCCACATTACACTAACTAAGAAAAATTCAAGAATAAGTTTTACTAGTCATTTCTAAAGAAACATAGATTAGAATAAATTATACTATTAATTAATGGTGATGTTGGCTTGTAGTTTTCTGGGAGAAAATAATCCCATTCGCTGTCTCTTTACGTGCCATTAAAAACATAAAAAAGACATTAAAATGTGACAATTTATCCATTAAAGAGAAGTAATGTAAATCATTTGCGATAACAGAAATTAACAAATAAAAGATTAATACGTAAGTTTAACAATGAAAATTTTACATAATTTATCTTCCTTACTTGAGATAAATTAACGAATTACAAAAAAATATTTTTTAAGAATCAAAACAAACATTAAGAAAGTGATAAAATGTAATTCTTCCAACATTAAAAGTTTCAAATCATTTTGTCAAAAAAAATCAATTTCTAGTTTTCAAATTATTATTTTATTTTTACAAATAATTTATTGCAATAACGTCTGTATTAAGATTTCATACCTGCTATTTGATCTATCAATCCACATTAAAAATAATGTGATTTTGACAAGGCCACACCCGATAAGTCCCATTTTCTATAAGTAGAATAAGTTTCTATCAACAGATATATTTCATGTTTCTCTTGATATTCCACTATATGCACTGTCACTATAGGTTACCAACAGCAAAATACCACAGATACATATCTAATTCTAACGGTATTGATTTTGACTTATCCTATTAAACATAATTGTTATTAAACACAATATGTTAAAATGATAAATTTTATAAGATATTTTATAATTTATCCTTTAACGCTTTAATTAATTTCACTAAAAATAAATTAAAAGTTGTAAATAACGTTTTATAAAAATTAATTACACTATTCACAAAATACCATTAGCATTATCATTTATAAATTTTACAAAATTAATTTTGTATTTTGATATTTTGTCTTTAAAAGTTTCTACTGAATTTTGTACATTACTTTAACTTGATAAAAATCTACATTAGTAATTTGCTTACGACTATTATGTGTGTGTGTCTTTGTGTCTTGGTTGCGATTGCACTTTTATGATGTCGTGATTCCAAAAGCCTGCAGGAGATCACGAAGTCGCCAACAGGACAACCCCATTAAAGCATTAGACTAATAAGAGGGATTTCTATATGCGGGTTCACTGCATTTTCAGTGTTGTGCGCACATTGAAGCTATCTTACTGATGGTGTGAGCAGATTTCAAACATGGCAGACTCGGGAACATTAAAAAAAACATGGGTCACATCAAATTAAAATCGTTTTTAAAAGCCAGAGGTGTTCAGCCAGATAATAAACAAAAGATTCTAACACTTGTAGCATGGATTTACAAATCCAACTAGCAAAAATGCAGAAAAAGAAGATATTGGAAATGTGTATGGTAGATTGCATTTTATTACCAAAACCAACTGATGGTCAGATTTGTAAATCCATACTACGAATGTTTTCAGCTAGTTGCAGAAGTTAGAATTTTCGTTTATTACTTGCCTGAACACCTCTGGCCTTTAAGAACAATTTTAATTTAGTGCCACGCATGTTTTTTAATGCCAAGGTCCCGCACCCCACACTCGTTGCAAAAATTAAAAAAAGCGCCACAATTGGATTCCCATCGACCATGTTCAAACTCGAATTTTTCGAAATCCTAAATATCGATTTTAACTAGATTTGGCCCACATTTAGTACACCCCCTGGGCTATGTCGGTTCCAAATTTCAGACTCCCAACTTACCTCGTTTGAATTTTACAGCCTTTCGAGCATGGCCGCTTAAACCTTAAATGTGTTACCATCACTTGTCAATGCGGAGTTTTCAATCTCGGATTTTTCAAAATTCGAAGCATCGATTTTAGCAGAATTTTACAGACATTAAGAACAGCTCTTGGGGTACGTTTGGTCCAAATTTCAGACCCTCAACTTGTCTCTTTCCAGTTTGGCAGCCTTTCGAGCATGGCCTCTGAAACCTTCTACCTTTCACATAAGGACTATCAGCCATTAACTACAATATAAAATATAAAATTTCAGGAATTAATATTTTAATACAAAATAATTTTTGTTAACTGTTCTTAAATAATGGAAAAAAATTGAATGTACTTTTTCCGTATAAATTGCATTTTAGGCTGTAAGTGTAACAATAGCAATGGGGCAGCGTTTTATTTAAACAATCATGCATTAATTTCTTTTACTTATAATTAATGTATAATCCCAAACATGTATCTTTAATTAGCAGTAAATGCAGTTATTTTGTTTATTGATAAATTATCGATGCCGAGTTATTAAGAGAGCGAAGAGACGGTGAGCACTGCGCGCGAGCAGAAGTGAGAAAACATTGCTGAGGCCATCGTGAGAAGGAAGAGGATCCATCACATAATAGACCATTAATTATTTTTTTAATAATTTGTTAATGAATCTTACCATATGTCTTCTCCGGATAATTTGCGTTTGCATTAGCTCTGAAATTGCTTATATTTACTGTTTTTTCTAACTGTGCACGAGAATGTGTCCTAAATCCTTTTAATATTACTTTCAGTGTGTAATAGTTTTGATGTTAATTTAATTTTCATTTAGAATAAAAAATTTTGGTTTAAGTTGATTCATTTCAAGTTATTGAATTTTCTGCCAAGAAAAATTATATTTTCTAATAACGAAGATTCCAATTTGACATTTTTTGTTTATAGTAAATTGCGTTTGTAATTTATTCAATTTTATTATACTAGGAACCTGCAGCCGCTTCGCTGGCTGATAATATTGAGTGTGAAGAAGAATAACAGGAGATAAACCAGAGAAAGAGTTCGAACTAGGAGCGACCAATCAGTGTTTATTACGTCATGAATTGAGAAAGTAAAAGGACGAAATGAGCAGGAAATTGTAGCACAATCTTTCACCCCTATTTACGACTATTTACAGTTAGCGTTATGTATTTATCAGTTAATATGTTGTTTTTAGTATTTAGTTTTAGTATTAAATTAGTTAGTTTGTTATAACGAGTGTGGATTATTTACGAGGCGAACGAGGACGAGGCACAACAACGAGCGCAACATCAAACGACGCGACGGTTGCGGGAGTTTTTTGAGGCGCAAAAACCCACAAATTATTTTAGTAAATAAGAGTTAATAGAGGCACTTGCGCAATGAGAACCTTTTAAAGTTGGATTACACCTGAAGCAATAAATTAAAAATAAATGAAAATAATCACATATATACAAAACAATAAAATGCTTGTTTTAGTCAATAAATTTCTGTAATATACATTTTCTGTGTTATTCTATTTACTATTTTTTGTGGCTGCTCATATGCTAATTTCGGGGTAATTGCTTTTCGGTTTTATTCCTTTTCCATGCTTTTCCAATGTCTATTTTCAACTTTATTCTATTTCGAGCGTATGGAATTTGTAGATCAGAGTTTTCTGTGTTATTGACTTTCATTGTTATTCCTTTTTCTGGAACAAATTTCGTGATTATTCCATTTCGAGATTAAAATTTTCATATTTATTATGTGGCATCCCTCTGCCCAGGTGGCATAAGAGCAGCTGATTACAGGATTTTTATGGTTTTGATTTATTATCTTTGCTCCTGACCCGAGTCCTCGTTATAGCTATGCGAGTTAAGTCGCAAGTGAGCTGTTAAAAGACTAAACTGGCAGTGATTAAACACACTTTGGGGAAACGGAAAAACCTCCTGTGTTTCTCCAGCAAAGTGTGTTTTCTAGGAGTAGCCAGAAATACACTGGCGCCGAGCTAGGAAAATTTAAAAATTTTAATTTCATAATTTTTACAAACTTATAATTCAATTATAAACACAGAGCCCACAGATATGTTAAAGAAATAGAACAGATTGTACGAGATATAATATATAAAAACTCGACATTTAATCAGTGAACACAGCATGTACTGTATAAACTACTAAAAATAATGTGTGTTGAGAGAAACACAGAGACATGCAATCGTAATAATAGCAAAGCAATCACACTAAAATTTAAATTAAAAACCAAGTGTACACAGTTCAACAAATTTTATCAAAAGTTGATGAAATTTTCTATCTAATGCAAAATTTCATGTTTTCTAGCAATTAAACTATCAGTGAAAAGTGTGTAGCACTTGATGGAATTAAAAAAATGATTTGCGTATTTTTTTAAACGGATTAAAAAGTTACTAGATATACAAATAGTAGAACCAGAATACAATATTGAATATACAAAACGTTAATGGAAAAAATATCTTAGCCCAAAAGTCAATCGACCGAGAACAAAACCAATTTCTATTATATTTCTTCTGCTTCAAGATCTGCACATTAAAATGAATAATTCTTATTAAATGTTTAAAAAATATTAATTTACTTACTTTGCCATTTGGTGCCACTCTGTTATCTTTTGCTACAATAGATGGACCATAATTATAAGCAATTGCATATTCTAATAACGAAGCAAATGCCATTGCGATGCAAACAAACATCCAAATATCGATTGCTTTGACGGTAGCCACCAAAGGCAAATTACGTTGCACTGCATTAAATTGAGCTGCCAATGTGAGCAACGATGTTTGACCCAAAGCGACTCTAGGCGCTGCTAACTGCACGTCCAAGTAAAATGATATCCAAGAAAGTGCGACAGTAAGAATACTTGGTAGGAATATAAGGAGCATGTGTTGTAAAATTGTTCGTTCGACAGTGAAGTTATAACTAAAACAAAAATCTAAATACAAATATTAATTTAACAATAGCAAATTTTAATTTATATTTCAATTACAGTTTCCTTGTTGAGATGGTTGGCACTTGATTTCTACGAGTTCTATGTCTTTAAGCTTAAATTCTGGTGGTACAATCACATTCTTTTTATCCAAATTCTTATAAAATTGTTTGTCGTGTTCTAGCGATGTATTTACATGTCCGTGCCAAATTGCTATGAAATAATTAAATTCAAATTTTCCCATTTCATTTCGAAACTAAATTTGATATTTACTTTGTTGGATGTTTATAGAACAAACTTGTTTGTCGAAAGGATATCGGCTCAAGTCAAACAGGCAATTAAACTGGAATTTTTCCCTAAATAAATGAAATATTCTAATCCCTTCCTTCAATAAGATTATTTCTTCGTTGATTTTTTACCTATATAATAAAATAATTTTCTTTCGATATATTGTAAACCGATATTTTTCAGGATCAACAATTAGTTGATTACAAGCTTTGCAGTTGGTAAATTCGTAATATGGAAAGAACATTTTCTTAATAATATCTTTTGGTATCGTTGTGTAATCGTTGGTTATTGTACTTGGTAGTACATTGTCAAACCAGCAGACCTGAATTTTTAAATCAATACCAAAATTCTGTAAAAGATAAGACAATGAAATAAAGT
This sequence comes from Henia vesuviana, assembly GCA_034696185.1. NCBI lineage: Eukaryota > Metazoa > Arthropoda > Chilopoda > Geophilomorpha > Dignathodontidae > Henia > Henia vesuviana. Next base: position 17,630 of record JAQFZU010000198.1, on the reverse strand, counting down.
GAAGACAAATAAAAATTGATTTTTGTGTAAAATCAATAAAATGTTAATGCTATACCATATCGATTGCTGACAGAATTAAAATTCCTTTTGTCTCAAGTGTCCAATCAACACTTACTAGAAAAAATAAAAATATTAATTTTTAATACAGTGTTTAAATTAAAATGAGTCGTACTATTTGTCAAAGGTGATGTTGGCGTATAACTGTCTGGGAGAAAATTATCCCATTCGCTATTCCTTTTAAGCGCCATAAAAAATTTAAAAAATCTATTAAAATATGGTAATTTATTCATTCAACGTGATAATAAAAACCAAGTGCGAAATTAAATAAATCATAAATCTATTCTCACTCTGAATTTAAAATCAATTTGGAAACTCATAAATCGTTGTTTTGCTTTTATAAGTAAGTAATTGTAATTATACCTGCTATTTGTTGCATCAATCCATATTATATATAATGCGATTTTGAAAAGTGTGCATCCAGTAAGTTCCATTTCTCATTTCCCATATGTGAAATGATTTTTCTAACAACAAATCCATTTTATGCTGCTCATGATATTCCACTATATCCGGCTGTCACTAGGTTACCGACAAAAAATTAGATATCCAATTGTAAAAAGACATTGATTTTACTGGACTTGAGTGCCATTTACTTGTAAACCTTGTTAGTACTAATAAATTTTGTAAAATATTTTATAATTTATTTTTTAATATTTTTTTTTAATATATTTTTTTTTATAATAGAAATGGTTAGAAATGGTTGCGATTAAATCTTAAATTCCATTATGTTCGCGTAATAATTAATCACAGTCTATTACCATTCATAAAGTTTATAAAATCAATTTTGTTTTTTAATATTTTTGCTATTAAATACCTTTTATATCGAATTTTGTACATTACTGTGACTCACAATAAATTATTTTAATAATCCTCTAACTTTCAGGTCAGCAAGATTAATTATGTTTGTCACGCACACACTGAAATAAAGTTTATCTATGTGTTATAATGTTTAATGGCATTTGACTTACAAAAATAGAACAAATGTAATTTGCTTTTTATTTATTTATTATTTATTGCAACTTTTTGGAAACAAATCAATCTTTAAACAGCATTTAGATATTTGACAATTTTATTATTCCTGAACACCTTTATGTGTGGCAAGTTTATATACACTTTGACTTTGTGTTTTATTTGGGAAATTCAATTCGCGCGATGGTAAAATCGCATTGTTTCACATGAGAAACATGACATGGGCTGTGATTGGCTGTAGGATGGTGATGATGTCATGAATGATCAAGACAGCAGCGGTGTGTGATTGGTTGCGATAATTTCCAAAAATTTGGTCGTGAGTTCACGCGACTAAATTGCTTCGCAAGATTCTTGTGAATCACATGTATCGCGCTGCGACGCGTAAAAGCAAGAAACTCGCATCGCAAGGCGCTTATGTGATACATGCGATTACATCTACATTATTATTTATTATCTTAATTTTTATTTTATTAGTTCTATTATTTGTTTTGCATAGAATACATAATAAAATATTAATCTTTCATTAGTATTTGGACAATATTATTTTATGGTTTTAAAGTTTTAATTTAATATTTATTTTTGTAAGTTTTTGCCATATTTTGCATATTACTTAAAAAAAGGGATATGCAAAATATATACTGATTTCGTGATGTATGTTGCTACTTTATCCTAACACAAGTCGCAACTTTTATAATATTTCAAACTTATATATGTTTTTATTTCGGCGATATTTTAATAATGTAGACTTGCGTTGAGCACAACACGCATCATCATGATCATGAGAGATAAAATAATATTGAGAAATGAATTATCCACTTTGAATGGTTTGCATTCTTTATTTAGCACTAACATTAGGATTGACAGATAGAGATTGATTATGCCAACAAATCCCATTCTATAAATAGAGAAAACACTATTTGAGAAATGGTGTTTTGTTGTTTGATTTTGTTGAGAAATAAAACAGTCCCTTTTCCATCTTAACGCATGGATCGAAGTCATAGTGCTTTGATCTGTGCGCTTGCAATCTTTTTAATGGTATCTCCCCTGAGCGCAACCTGATTGCTGTGCTCACCTCTGAGACTCTTAGGGTTTATTCCCTCCTCTGTATAGCAGTTGAGATGACCAAAAGTGTCACTTTCCTCTCGGACTGTTCTTTATTTTAATTTCGGCGCACTGACATTATTAAGTTGTTATTCAGTGCAGCTCCCCCCCCCTCCCCCCGGCCTTCCCGTTCTCACTTTATACATGCTGAAAAGCACATTGCCACAATGTTCCTCTCTCCTGTTCTAACTCAATCAACATTCGCCATAACTTGCAGTTGGTTTACCCAAGTTTAGATGGTCATGAAAGACCATCTGAAAAAGCAAACACTCAAAATTGTTTAGAGAAACAATTTGGGTTATTGGGCTCGGAAGGCTCCATTTAATTCATAACTTATATTTATAGGTTATTTGTAAGTTATTTATAGATACATTTCAGAGAACTTCTGGCCAAGGACAATTGAAACCAAAGATTCACGCGATATGGGTTAATCAGCACCTCTGTGCTACAGTGGCAAACCCATTGGAGGAAACCAATTAAGCTTTTGTGGTGTCGGAGATTCTCAAGAAAACGCGGGACAGAAGAAAAAGAAAAAGCCATTGAAAATCGAACTCATGTCAGGTAAATCACATCTAAAATAAAGCATTCCGTCACCACCTACTAACAAATTAGAATGTTCCGAAGCCCCCACCAAATCAAAACAAAGTTTTCAATGTGGGAATTATACAATTTGTTTATCGTTACTAACCTTTTCTAGCTTCAGGTAATCCAGTAAATATTAGATACCGAAGAACAGCACGATGATTATTTTTCATATTAATTTATATTCCATCAGAATAGAAAGTTGTCCATTAGGTTCCTACAATTCCCATGTTGAATTCGAGCCAAGTAGAATTATGTAGTCAGCATTCGAGTTGAGCTTCGTGCCAATAAATTGTTTTCTAAAATAAAAATAAAATTTTTTATTTTTATTCCAAATAATTTTTATAATTAAATTTACCTCTTAAAATTTTCTATGCGACTCCAGAAAACTGATATTTAAATAAAACAAAATCAAGATTTTATTCAAATGGAATTTTATCAAAATCTTAAAATGATTACATACATGTATGGATGAAAGGCAATTTCAATTATATAAATTGTATTTCTTTCCAAATTCTTGCTTAAAATTGTTTTTTATAGTAAAATCGTCTTTTTTTAAATTTTCTACTTTTTCTATATACTCTATTTTCTTTATATAAAATTCGAATGATCATTGCATTAATCAAAATTCACTAAATTTCTGTATGGATTTTCAAGAATTGATGAAAGAATTGCATGACCGATTATATACATCACATATTTACATTTATACTCGATACAATGGAAAACCTTTCTTCACAAATTAAAAAAAAATACAATAAAAATTACTGCAGCCAAAGTTTGTTTCAATTTGTAATTTCATTGTTTCTGTACACTAAAACTGATATTTAAAAACATTTTAACTCACTTAAAAATAAACGAACCACAAATTCCTAGTTCGGTAACCAAATTGTATTCAAAACTTTTTAAATTCTCAAATATTAAATTTTTAAAACTTTTTTTTCATATTTGAATTGAACAATAAAATTTAATTTAAAACTGAAAAATACTTGACTATTGTTTAAGGAGCCAAAGGCGCTGGAATACCACGAGGATCAGAGACCACATTCGTTTCAAGATTCTTATGCAAAGTTGTCAGCCAATGTTTCGTAGATTTATCATCTTTTAAACAATTAGCAAATGTATTGTCTCTGAGTTGGTCTGGAAGACACTGACGTAAAGCCTCGCGTGCCCTAGAAAATTAATTTAAATTTCAATATAACTTTTTTAAAACTCCAAATTCATTTATTACCTCGGATTATCAGACAAGCGTAAATAACAACGTACAACATGTTTAAGAAGTCGAGCAGACTGTTCTTTGGCTAATGATAAAACCATTTTACCCTAAAATTTAAAGAAGAATTAAAAAATTTCATTTAAAAAAAAAATAAAATAAAATTTTTACTAAAATCATCGCAACGTGTGAAAATCTTTCATACGTTTGGCAAATATACGAAAGCCCCGTTTCATCTAATAAAATTTTTTGAAGAATAAAAGTAGCTACCTAAAATTAAAAAAAAAACAATAAATAAAAAACAAAAAAAAAATTAAATCAATAAAAAAATATTCACAGTTTTCGATAATTCGCTTCCAGATTCCATAATTCGCAGACACAATGGTATAATTTCAGTCGTTAATAAAAAGTTTATCACTTCTTGTTCATCGGTCTAAAAAAAATTCCAAAATAAAATATCAAAATTTAATTTTACAAAAATTTTACTTTGACTAAAGCTCCAATGACTCCTAAACTCGTCAATCGCAAATATTCGAAAGGTCTTGTTTTGCTCACAGTGTGCAAAAATGGATACAGAAATAAGGGAATATGTGCTGAAATTATATTATATTCAATTATTATGTATCAAATAGATCAAAAGTTTACCTTGCAAGAAAGAAGACCTCGTTTCTGGATGCGATGCAACACACTGTAGCAAAGCAAGAGCATTACAAACTCTATTCGACTGATGCGCCTTCAGTAAGAAAATATTTTAATATGAATTTGTGTATTTTTTAACTTGTTTGAATTACAGTTAAAGTAGCTGGGTTAATCGATGGATATATATTTATAATTTCTTGAAGTAATGCCGAAATAGTTCCGAAAGAATTCCATAAAGTTGGTGCTAAATCGGGAACGACTTCTCTTTTTTTACTGTTGAATTAAAATAAATAATTTGAATTTATATTTTAATTATTTATTTGTTTATACCTCAGTTCTAAAAGTGCATTTTCACGTGTTTCCGGACGGGATAATTCGATTACCCATTGATATATCTTCTCTCTGTCAACTTGCTGAATATTTGCTTGAGAAGCCGCCATAAAGCGCTGATAATAAACAAAACATAAATTTTACAATTTTTGAAATGTTGTTTTGAGGATAAAGTTTATATACCTGTGGTGTTGCTAATGCATTCATAATAAAACCTGGAACTAGTTGAAGTAATTTGATCTCTCACTGTAACTTGAAAATTCCTTTAAAAATCCCTGATAACCTAAAATCGACAAACAAACGCCATTCGCAATCGCTGATTTGCTCGTTTTTAATTGGTTGATATTAAGTCATTGTTTTTATTATATTTTATTAACAAAATTAACTTAAAAATTTTTTTATCAACATTTCCAAACGTTTTAAAATTTATAAAAATTTACTAAACATAAAACCCTAAAATTCAATTTAATATTTTCAAAAGTTTCGCTTTCAATTTATCGAATTTATACAAGTCACTCCCACAATACCACAACCTTTGAAAATTAAATTCAAATTAAATATTCAACTGATTATTAAAACCTTAATTTATTAATAAATAATTTTAAAAAAAATTATAACCACATATTTTTAAAAATCGATTATAATACGAGATTGCGCAGTTGAGTAGTTATAAATGGCAGCCTCTATCCACTCAGCTGGTGGTAGGGAATTTAATAGAAACAAAACATGTTTGTTCTTGCACCAAGAACAATGATATCTGTAATCCTTTACTAGGGAATCGATCAAAGTTTAAGTCGACTGGCCATTTTAAAACGATCACGTAAGTTGTAAACAAATTACAAATAATCACTAACGATAACTTAATCAAAAGTCGATATTTATATATACAGTGTTAACTAACTTCTTTGTATTTTAACAAAGATTAAGACATTATAATCAAAAATGGATAACATGGATACGGAATTTCGTCCTTTTCCATCGTACCAGGACAATGGTGATGACACACCACTCGAAGATGGAAGACCTGTGCGTCATTTTGCATCTGAACACAGCACTAGTAATAAAAATACATTTTTTTTGTCTATTTATATTTATTTAATTTATTTTAAATATTTTTATTTTTAAGCTTTAGCACGTTGGAGTCATATAACTGATTTGGATACTTTCTTCAAACGAATATCCTTTGCAATTAAATAAAATTTAAATTTTTGAATTTTTTCTAAAAAAAATATTTTTCTTTAATTTATTTACATTTATCAATACCATCAGAAACATGGATTTAAGTGTATGATGGCGCAAGAAGTTGCTGATTTAATGTAATTTTGTTATTAATATTTTTTTTTGTTTTTTAATTAATGTTTTAATTGTTTTTAGGCAATTTGTATTTGCGGTTGTGTTTGGAATGTTCCTGTTGCAATGTGTTGATTATAAAATTCTATTTGGTGAGACGAATGTTCACAATTCTACTTCCAAAGTCACATTTTTAGATGCTTTTTTACCGTGGGATGAATATTTTTTCTAGTAAGTTTTGTTATTTTTTTTTTTTAAATTTTATAAAATTTGATTTTTTGGTTTTCAGTTATAAACTTTTAATTCCACCGTTTGTCATTGCTTGTATAATGTTTGTATGGAAAATGGCACGAATCGCTTATAATTTCTACCTGTATCTCGATATAAGGGATTTTTATTCAGTTGCTTTGAAAATAAGAGAGGTAATTTTTTTAGATTTATTTCTTATTCATTTGAATTTTTGGTTAATTTTGGTTTTTAGGATGAAATTGATAATTTTACTTGGAACGAAGTTCAACATCGTTTGCAAATGGTGCAACCTGAATTGAAAATTTCTATTCAAAGACAGGAATTAACTGAATTAGGTTATATTTTATAAAACATGAATAATTTTAAAAATTAAAAATTAATTTTTATAATTTCTAGATATTTATCATCGAATTCTCAGGCATAAAAATTATATGGTGGCTATGATCAATAAAGAAATTTTACCCGTAAAATATAATTTACCATTCATGGGTGAAATGTAAGATGAAAAATTTAAAAAAAATTTAAAAAAAAATTTAAAAAAATAATAAAAATAATTTTTTAGTGTTTTCTTCACAACTGGAATCAAATGGAATTACGAAAAATTATTATTGGGTAAGATAATTTTAATATTTTATATTAAAACATTAATTAAATTAATTATTTTAGGAGCATTTACGAATTGGGAATTAAAAGACGATTATAAATTACTGGAAAGGAGATCGGAAACGGCAAAAGCGTATATAATAAATAATAACAAATTACAATTAAATTTAACATTAAAACAATGTATTTACAGACTCGCAAGAAAAACCAGATATTTAGGATTAATTAATTTCGTCCTCGCCCCTATTATATTTACTTGGCTAATTTTATACAGTGTTTTAACATACGCAGAAGTACGTAAATCATTAATTTCTAATAAAATAAAAAAATATAAAAATTATTTACCAGTTGATTCGACGCCGACCGAGTGTTTTCGGCACTCGTTATTGGTCTCAGTATGGAAGATTATATTTACGACATTTTAACGAATTAGACCACGAATTAGACGCGAGATTAAATCGTGGTTACAGACCTGCAACGAAATACATGAGTATTTTCTCATCGCCCATGTCGGCCATCATAGCGAGGTAAAATTGAAATTAAAAAATGTAAAATTTAATAAATTAATTTTTAAATTCTCAGAACTGTACAATTCATTTGCGGGGCTTTGCTGTCGGTGTTAGTAGTTGCTACTATTTACGACGAAAGTATTTTACATGTCGAGCATGCGGTGACTGTCGTAACGGTTTTGGGTGGGATCGTAGTTGTGGCCAATACTTTTCTCCCAAATGAGGTTGATTATTATTTTTTATGTGTTTAAATAATAAATTTTATATATTTTTAAACAGAATTTAGTATTTTGTCCCGAGAAAATCTTTTTAGCAGTTTTGGCTCAAATTCATTACATGCCCCAACATTGGTATGGTAAAACACACACGATGAAAGTTAAGAATGAATTTGGTCAATTATTTCAATTTGTATCTGTAAGTTTTTTAAATTGAATTTATTAATTTTTTTAAATTAATTTTTGATTTTTTAAAGAGTTTTTTGATGTCTGAAATTTTATCGCCATTGATCTGCCCGCTCATTTTAATGTTTGTTTTACCCAAACACGCTGAAAAAGTGGTTGATTTTTATCGAAATTTTACTGTTTCTGTGGTTGGAGTAGGCGATGTTTGCTCTTTCGCACAGATGGATATACGTAAACATGGAAATCCTCAGTGGTTATCTCATGGACAGAAGCAAAATATGGGTTTCCAAGCTAAAGATGGCAAAACTGAATTATCACTTATGCATTTCACAGTAAATTTCCATTTAAAAAAAATTATTAAAATAATAAAATTAAATTTTTAAATAAATTTCAGCTAACAAATCCAGATTGGAAACCGCCCACTGAATCATCAGCATTTATAACTAATTTAAGACACAGAGCAACGAGAGATGCAAATAATTTAGGCATGTTACAAGAAGAAAATCCATTTTACTACTCACTTTATTCACTTTCATCACTCGGACCTGAAGTAAATGACAATTTTAATATTTAAAAAATTCATATTTCACTTAATTTAAATCATTGCAGTATTCCAGCCTCGTAGGAAGTTTAATGCAAAATAACATGACCCAATCTATCGGTCCGTGCGGGCCTTTGAATACGGTTAAACCAGTGTTACGTGGGGCACTGACCAACGTCGAAGGTCCAGTTTATGGCTCGATGACTGGACTTTTATCGAGGTAAATTTAAAAAATTTAAAATTTAAAATTTTAAAAAATAAAAAAAAAATTAAATTTTAGTGTCCAAACCGCATCGTGTGGTGGAAGCGGTGGAGATTTGGTCTCGTTGCAACCACCATCGTTACCAATGCCTTTCTACGATAATTTACGTGCGGAACTTCAAACTGCAGATATGAGTTTCAGTGCTTTGTACATGCATCAGTTGCATCGCACTGAAATTCAGCAAGAAAATCAAACTGATCAGGCCGAATTGTCGCATGTGGCAGTGCGAACTTTAGGGAATCCACAAAGGGAAATGCAACACATTCAAGAGGAGGAACACAACGAAACTACACCGTTGGTTGATTTCACTGGCGAAAGGTTGATTTTTAATATTTTTTTATTTTATTTATTTAATGATTTTTTGAATTTATTTTAGGTATACATGACATCGGGAGAATTTAGTAAATTCGACGTCACCTGCTTGGGTTTGATCTTCCAAAATAATGGACAAAAGTTGCCTGGATAAATGAATATTAAATTGAATTTTTTTTTTTTTAGTACGCGTAATGTGGATTTTTTATGTTTGTCGATGTTAAAAAAATGCAGCGAATTTACTTACATTGAAATTGTATTTGTTTTGACAAAATTTAAAAATTTTTTTTTTATTTGTACATCTGTTTTATAGTAATTTATTACGATTGTAATCTAGTGTTTTAACAGACTTTTCTATTATTTATAACAAAATTTAATAGTTTGTAATTTTTTTTTAAATACTTAAAATGACATTGTTTGCACTGTTTTTTTATGTATTTTTATTTTATGTAAATAATAATAATGCAGCTGTTTATATCTAGAGCATTTTAATATAAATTGTAAATTACAATTAATGTGTAAGAAAATTTTGTTGGGATTTTTTTAAATACTCAAATAGATGTACGATGATGAATTGTTGTTTTTTTTCCATTTTTTAAATAATTGCGTAGAGAATTAAAATTACTTTTGTAAAAATTAATTAATTCTGGAATTTAATAGGAAATTTTAATTTACTTAAAATTGCTTGAATTCCTCAAAGGCCATTAAAATATTACTCGCATTATAATTTAATTATTTAACATCGATATCAACTATTAAATCAACGACTAAATTGGGTAAAATAACTTAAAATTATTAAAATAATAAATGAATAAAACTTACCTTAAATTCTTTGCAGGTTATTCACACGTTCCATCTTAACTCGTCGATCAACTGGTGTTAAAATCGAGTAATTAATTTGAATATTTATTTGAATTTTCAATTTTATAAAATATAAAAATAAGAAAAGAATGAAACTCAACATCTCGTTTGTCTCTGTTTATTGAACAAAAAAAAGGGAACGATGACAGAAGATCGATTGATATTAAAACTTTATGTGGCGGAACAGCAGAAAATGGATGGCTTTTAACAAGGTTAAAACACGAGTTTGTTTTTTTTTTTTTTAAAAAAAAAGACCAAATTTCAATTATTTCTCTCAACTCATTAAATTCTCTTTGATTTATTAGGAACTAAGAAGACTTTCAAAGTTAAAACTGCAATAGGACGCACTGGCCTAACTGGTGAAAAGAAAAGTAATAATTAATACCTTTGGCACAAAAGTGTGTCTTTGGTTAAATGAAATTAAGAATGAATTATTTAGAAATGATAAAAAACTATTCGTGCCAAAATAAAAAATGTCTTTGAAGAAACGAAAAAATAATGTCAAAATGGCCTTAGATTTTTTTAAAAAAAAACAATCAACTCAGATTTAAATAAATCCCCAAAAAAATCCCAAATAAAAATTGCAGATTTTATACATAGATTTTTGTATATTTTTTTCTACCCCCAAAAAAAAAATTAAATTAATAATAATTAACCATTAAAAACTCTGTTCCTTTTCATAAGTTGTGAATGCAGAAAAATTTTAATTGAAAAAAAAAAATAAAAGAAAAAACATTTTTTTCAACAAAATTAGTTTAACAGATAATTATTTGTCAATAATAATATTTTTTTCACATACCAAGTATTTTCAAACTCTATACAATTACAATATAACTTACACCTGTGTATTTTTTTGTATCTGTAGAATTTATTTTTAATTTTTAACAAATTTGATATTTTTTTTTAAATTTTTTTTTCTTTCAGATCATTATATGAAAATATGGTTTTATTCTATAATACTGCAATCACCAAGAATTTTGGTGATTTATGCATGCCGCTGTGTATTCGACAATTTCCATTCCTCTTAATTAATTCAAAGGTAAAATTGAAAAAAAAAAAAATCTCGAGAATTTGCTATTTTTGTTTATTTTAAATATTTCCAATCAATAAAATATATTGCACTGTTTATTTATTGTTATTTATTATAAATTGAAGAAAAAGTGAAAATTAAATTCTCAAGATTTTTTTAAAAAAATTTTTTTTTATTTAGAAAATTCAATTATTCAAACCAGCAAAAAAATTGATACAATTTTGGACGGATTTTTTTGTTAATATTTATTTTGCTGGTTTTTTTAATTAATTTTTTATTTTAAATGTGAATAATTAATTTTTTTTTTATATTTAAATACAAGAGGTATGAAAATTTTTATATTTTTAACATTTCAATTTGCATTTGAATATTTGAATTTTGGTGAGGAAAAATTATTTAGAAAATCAAATTAAATAAAAATGAATTTTTTTTGTTTTTAATATGATACAAATTTTGTCCTTAATAAAAAACAATCGACTTTGCCACTAAAAGGCAAAAAAATATTGTGCATCTCGGAAATTTTTTCGTTATTAATATTTACAAAGCTCAACTTTTTATGTTTTACACCATAAAACAAACATCTTTTTTCAACAAAAAAATAAATTTTTGCAATTTTCAGCATTTTACATTTTTTTCCAGTCCATTAAAACTGTACACAAACTTTGACTGTCCTTTTTTCACTCATGAAAAAATAAATTTATCCTTTTTTTTTTTTTTAAATTTTTCTTTTGTTAAATAAATTTTTTTTTTTAATTTTTCTGTATTTGGGGCTCGTTCAGTTTTCTTTTACTAAAATCCTAAGCATTTTCTACAACACTTTTTTTTTTTTTTCAAGGTTTTCAAAAATCAAACCTTAAAAAAAAAAATTCAAAAAAAAATCACTTTTCAATCTCCATTCATTTACTACTGATGACCAGCACCAAATTTGATGACTACAATTATTTTTTAAAAAGCAAAAAAAAAAAAATTAATTAATTAATTAAAAAATAATTTTTTAAATTTATTTTTCATCACCTTTGTAAAAAAAAAAAAAACAAAAAAAAAACTCAATTCAAATAACAAAACATGAAAAAATCCATTCCCAGTACAATTTCCATTGAAAAAATTTCAACTCTTGAAAATTTTCTACCAAAAAACAAAAATTTTTTTTTAAAATTTTCATTCAAAAATGTAAACATTTTTCGTCATAAGAATTTTATGGAAACAACGAAAAGGCAACACGAGTACATAGAGGCATGCGAAACAAGCGTAGACGACGTCAGTTTATAAAACATCAAATTTTCATTAAAAACTCTACGAAATTTCCAAAACCAAAAAAACAAAAAAAAAAAAAAAAAAAAGGTGCAAATTAAAACCAAAAAAACAATTTATTTTTTTTTATAAAATATCACAATTCTTGTAAAAAATAATAAATACTAAAAAAAAAAAAAAAAATTTAAAAAAAAAAAACAAAAAAAATATTTTTCTTAATCAACAAATAACAATATAATAATAAAAACCCCTGACGAAGTCCCTTTTTTAAAATAAAAAGATGAAAAATTCCCTTTTTTCAAAAACTTAAAATAACTCCCATGAACCTGTACAAAGTGATATTACAACCTGTGAAATTAAACATGAAATTTAATGTATTTTCAACAAACCAGAGAAAAAAAAAATTCAATTTTCATTAATTAACCCCAAAAAAAATATTTCCAAATAAATTTTCTATTGAATTAAAGAAAAAAACATAAAAACCAACCACTAAAATAAAAATAAAAAAAAATGTTAAAATGTAACACACATATACAGTATACTATTATTAATTATTATTAGTTTATAATATTTATATATTTATAATATATAGTTTTTTTGTATTTATAATTTTATACACAGGGACAAGAGATGATGGGTGCAATTTTTTCAAATATTTTTCTTTATCCAGAGTAGATATTATAAAATCACTCAAAATGTTTTTTTAAAACCTTAATTAATTAATTATTAAATGTACAAAAAATTCCTAAAGGTCTTGAGGTTTAAACTGAGTACTTTTCATCTGATCATGATATACAAACATCAATTTAATTATTTTTTTTAAATCATTCAACCTGTACATGAATCTTAAAAAAACAGTGGAAAACATTTTTCACATAAAATTTCCCATTCAGAAATGTTTGGGAGAGATGATAACAAAAAAAATAATTAAAAAATGGGGTAAACAAAAGAAAAAAAAATTTAAAGATGATTTACAAAATGAGAAAAAAAAAATGAATAATGCAAAAAAGAATTTTTTCTTTATATATATATTTTATGTATAATAATTTTATCAGCTTTGATTTTTGCATTTTTGCTTAGATACAAATTTTGCACCGAAAAGAAAACAAAAAAAAAATGTGTGTGGGTACCAGAAGAGATGTATAGAGAGTAGTAGTAGTAGTAGTTGTGAGGCAAATTGTATGCCATCGAAAACTCCAATAAGATCTCGGTGTTGCTGACGCGCCGAGATAGCATTTGAACATTGTTGTTTTCACGTCGTTTCATCTCGGTGCCTGAATTGTTGCTGCAGGTACGTCGAGCGGAGGGGCGGGAAATGTCGAGTGCCTTCTCCATTTAATGCTCATCCCCAGTCCACAGAGAGGCACCAGATGGCAGTGCTTGAACTTAACAGGGATTGGGGGTTGGGCAGGAGGTAGACAAAATGGCCAAAACCAACAAATTTTGCCACAAAGGCACCTCGTTGTACTCGTCTCGGGGCTCTGGGACTCGTACAAGCGACGCCTCCTCCGGCTCTGCCCCCGTGGTTAGCACTGAATGTCCCAGATCTCGGCCAGGAAAGGAGGCAGCTTCTTGTTCTTGAGTTTGAGCGAGAAGCACATTTCGGAGTTGAGATTTCCCAATGTACGAAGTTCCGTCAACACCGACAACAGACGTGCGAACATGTTGGCCGACTTGCTTCGATGGTTGTCGACGTATTTGCGCAGAGCGTCTAAATAGATCTCCTGGATCTTCTCTACTTTCTTCGGTTCGAGAAGATGCGGTCGCTCTGTATCAAATTCACAAAATTAAAACAAATTCCCAGTAAACGCGAGTCGACATTCTCACCCGAAAAGATGACGACGGCCGTCAAAAGCGCGTATTCGGCATTGTCCACTTTCATGTCGCACATGATGCGACAAAAGTGAAAAATATCTTCTGCCGAATCTCCGACACCTGCACTGTTGTAATTCTCTCTCGTGTACGGCTGATCGTTCGCAAACACAATCGAATCGGTGACAACATCGTATCTTCGAGCCGTCCTCAACATCATCACTTCGCTCGAACAGCCCTAAAAATAAAAACAAAAAATTAAAAAAATAAAAAGCACTAAAAATGCAAAAAAGTTAATTAAACTCGCATGCATTAACAGAAAATCAAGAACAATTAGAAAAAATAAAACTACAAATTAATAGAAAATCAATAAAAAGCAGTTAAGCAAAATAATTAGAAAAAAGCAACAAAATCACAAAAGCACAAACAAAATGGGAAGAAAATGGCATTAAAAAAAAGTATATCAAAATAAATAAAAAAAAAAAAAATTAACAAACCAATTTGGTCCAACCCTAAACAAATATATACCTTGAGAAGAGTAATTTGGTCTTCTCTTTCTAAGGTGTCAAATCCAGGTAACCTTTTTGAAAATTCAACAATGAGCTGAACAGTGAGGATGGTGATTTCTGTGATGTGTTTGAATCGACTGTCGCCATCTTCCCCCGTGAATGGAAAGGTCTGAGAAAAATGACGATAAAGGCAAAAAAACGAACACGATATTAAAACAGCGACAACAATAAAAATCAAAAAATAAATAAATTTTTTCCTTGCACAAAATCAAATTGAGCAAAGCAAAATGAACTCAAAAGACAAAATAGCAGGGCACAAGTTGATAAATCGCGATCAGCATCGAGAATTGACATTTAATTTTTCCTTATTTTTCTAATCGTCCTTCTACCTTAAGTAATGTTATTTGATCTTCTCGTTTTACTCGAGTAAATCCTGGAACGCATTTTGCAAATTCCACTATCAATTGAACGGTCAAAATTGTGATTTCGGTGATATGCTTGAAACGTCGATCATCGTCCGAAACTTCTTGACCTGTGAAGGGGAATTGCTAATCCGCGAAGAAAAATGTCATTATTCAACTATTTTCCAACGATTAAATTCATTTTTAAAACATTTTCCATCTTTAAATTCATTTCCAACTCTCGGATCTCGTTCCGAAAGCGGGTCTTCATAATGACGTCGATAACTATACTCAACGCGTACTAAAAAGCTCAATTGCTGACACGTTACCACCAAACTCTCGTTTGACGTCACAAACCGTATCATCGCAATACTAAAAATCATAACAACTAAAAAAAAAACAATACAACTCACGGTTATTTTTTTGAGATCTTCCTCTGAAGGCGACTCGAATTCCTCCTGGAAGTACACGAGCCTCTCGATCAACTCAACTTCTTCCGAGCTCAGTTTATTCGCCATGGCCGGATCCTTTTCCTTAGTTTCCTCTTTATGAAGTTCGGCTGGTGAGCCGTGTTCTTTAGTCGTGCTGTTGGGTTTATCTTTTTCCTTCTGTTGTCTTTTCGCTTCCCTTTTGACTGCGCATTGCTGTTCGGGTACGACACCTAAAACAAAACCCAAAAGATAAATACTAAAACCAATCATCACAACAAATCCCTTACACTCGGGCCTCATGCCGACATTGAGGCACTTTTTGAGCCGACATTCCTGGCACTTACGACGCATGTACATATCAATTTCGCAATTGTTGCCGTATTTGCACTGGTAAACTGCATTTTTGGTGATACTTCGTCTGAAAAAACCTGTGGGAAACCGCAAATTAAGATTTTCTTATTTGTATATTTATTCACTATTCACTATTAATACAAACCTTTGCATCCTTCGCACGTCAAAGCATTGTAATGATACCCCGACGCTCTGTCGCCACAAACCAAACAAAGTTCCTCCTGTTGACGAGGTGTTGGTCCTTTTTTCTTTTTGGATTCGCCAAAACTGTCCACTGGGAATCCGTTGATGCTGCCGGGTGGGGACATGTCATCCCGACCTTTAAAAAATATAAAAATATTAAATTAATTTTTTTTCCTTTTAAATAAATTTTTTTTTTTCAATCACGTAACAAAATCCACATATGAAGTGCACCTGGAAACTCACAACAACACCCACATTTTCTCATTATTCAATTCCTTCCCTTTTATAGTTTATGAATATTTTTATAACTTTGTTGTTATATAAAAGTTTGATAAGAAAAATGATAATTTAAAAAAAGTTCTATTTCTTTTATTTATTTTGACCTCGTTTTCGAGGGCAGTGGTATTTTTCTTAGAAGATTAAAATAAAAAAAAGTGACTGCGACTTGTGACTAAAAGAGGTTAAAAAAAGATGTTAAATAAAAGAAGAGGGAAAAAGGGCAATGAATGCATTTCTCAGTCGTAATAAATTAAATGCCGTTCGGCCTTTTTAAGTTTGGTTTAATAAAATTCTAGTTTTAGGTCACGGTTTTTGCGATATAAATTATAAGTTGTAGGAATCAAAACTCACGATTATTTCACTTTTTTTCAAACCACATTTTTCCAACTTAAAAGCCATTTTTGAATGGTGGGGAATATGGGAAAAATGCGAAATGTCATAAAATGTGATTTATTGCATGAAAGTGTGATTGATTGTGACGTTGTCTGTTTCAATGGCTGTTTTTATTTAGAATTTATTTGAATTAATTTAATTAAGTTTCTAAACCGACATTTAAAGATCATTGGCACTCGTTGAGTATAGTCAAGTCCAGTAGGTCAAGTACGTACGTAATCTATACTTAACCTTAATACCCGATAGACTATATATAAACTGACCATTTAGTCCAATAAAAATTCGTTGAATTTATCGATTTTGGTAGTTGACATTAAAAAATAAGTTTTAAATTTCTTAAATAAATTTTAAATAAACAATTTTTTATTTTAAAACAAAAAAAAAGTGATTTTCCGATGCGACGACACACCTTGGGGGACCAAGGCGTCAGACGGTGCAGACGAGTCTGGGCTTGGGACTCGTTGTTAAAGACGAAGGGGATAAAAGGGAGAGATGACGATTACGAAGAGAGAAAAAAATGGGGAAAATAAAAAAGGAAGAAGAAGGGGATTTAAAGAAACAGGGCCAAACCCCAAGGCGAGGAAAAACACTCGGGTCAAAACCAGTTCGACCTCAAAAAGTTCTTTGAACTGGCGCAAAGTTAGCATAGTTAAATGCAAAGGTGAAAAGCAGTGAAAGGAGGTGAATTTATAGGGATTTGAAGGGTAATGGGACAAAAAGAAAGGAAAGCTGAAACATTTTCCATTTCTTTTTTTTTTCACATTAGAATAATGTCAATGTTGAGGTTAAAGTCTGTGTAATCGTTTTTTTTTTGTTTACTCGGTTTGATTAGATCCGATAAGTCGCGCAACCTTTACAATGGTAAATACATAGAATGGGTTGCGCAACTCTGTTAATGGGATTTATGTGTTATGGGGTTGCGTGAGTTTTTGTTTAAACGTTGATATTGATATATCTGTAATAAATCGCGATTATTCCGTATGGAAAATTACATATACAGAACTTCCCCTTTAAAACAAGTAAATAAATGAAAAATAATAATAAAATTGGTACCATTCCAAGTTTTCTCGT
>JAQFZU010000197.1:0-39438 GCA_034696185.1 Henia vesuviana | reverse complement strand
AAAAATAAATAAATTTTCTATTATTTCAGCTCTGTATCGTGGCTTGTTTTTTTTTTTTTTTTTTTTTTTTATGTGCGTGGAAAATAAATAAATTTCATAAATTGCTAATCAATTTTTTCTTATCAGCGCAATGCTAAAATACTTTAAAGGGCACGAATGTAAATCCTCTAAAAGAAAAATAAAGCAAAATATTAAAAAAAAAAAAAAAATACAGAAAACCCAACGATTAAACAAAAAACCGCTTTTTAAAGTTTAAAATTAAAAAAAATTAAAAAATTAAAGTTGAAAAAAGTAATTAAGTCAAATTCAAAAATATTCAAAATAAGCGCCATCAACGAATCTCCCGCTACAAATTGAAACGTTTGTTAAATCACGATTAGTTAAGTAAAATTGTGAGTTAAAAAAATGAGTATAAAAACAGAGAAAAAGCATTCTTTTTAAACCTAAGACAGTATTTTTCTGAGACTGTTGGCCGTAAATGATGGATAACCGAAATTTTGCAAAATTCACCGCCGGTTGGAAAGCGAAGCTCGTTCGGCCAACGACAAAGAGTGAGCTCAGATCGGGCGGTAATGGTAAGAGATGCCGCTAGAAGCTCACTATTCTGCGCTCTCATTCTCGCTACGTATTCCATTAGGCGAGTAGCAAAAAACGGACAAAAAATGCACGAGCAAAAGAGAATCTAACACCGATTACTTACACAATGCGAGACCGTTGCCGCACATCGGGTGCCATGTTCGCACTTTCCCAGCTGCCTTTGCTCAAAATGGCCGGCCACTCCACTGACTGACCGCTCTCTTATTTCTACGGCACGATCGGCTCCCGCCTCGTTTTTCACACATCATTCCGTTGCCCATCACTTCGTTTACTGCTCGCTGCATTAGTTTGGTAAAACATCGGATCATCGTTAGGTGAGTTTTTTAGCCGTTACGGGGCATGGAAAATGCTGTTGAAAATGTCAAAACTACATTCTCATGTCGCTCTGTTTATACGCCGGCCGGAGCCATTTTTCTTACGTGGGTGTAGTGGGTTGTGGGTAAAAAAATCATCGCGCGCAACGTTTCCAATACCCATTTTTTTCCCTCTTTTGTTAAACTCGTATTTTGAAATAAAATAAAACGAATGATTTTTGAGGATAATATTTTAAGGTGATTTAAAATTTAAACGTTAATTATTATTTTTTAAATATCGATGGGAGATCTTTTTTGGATAATTAATAGGGAATTTGGTGCGACTTGCGAGTGTCTGGATCATTATAAAAACTGAACGTACTTGTAACCCAGTCTCTTATTGGTGTATAGATTTTGACGTAAGTTATTACTTCAAATGATGTCACCATTATTGATGCGACCACCCTACACCTAACGAGAGATGAAACCGAGAGTAGAATCGGGAATATCTAGAAATATTTTCCTTTATTTCTTTGTAAGAAAAAATTAATTTTAATATGGAGAAAATAGTGCCATTGAACTCACATCAATTTTTAAAAAAAATTTTAATTTGTGGTGTAAAATTAGTTTAATTATGAGTTTGATTTTTTTTTTATGAATTTAAAAAAAAATGGGATAAATTTTTGAAAAGATTTAAAAAAATTTGGTTTTGGTTTTTACATTCATTCATTCATTGGGAAGTTGTTTCGAATGTCGTCACCAGGTGTCGCGATTTACCAGATATCTCTCTCTGTTGAAATTTTAAAATTTCATTTTCTATAAAACCAGGTGATTTCGTGCTTAAATAGCTGCGTTTTCTATTCACTTACTCGGAATTGTTTTCCCAATTTCCTTAATACGAATGGATTTTTTTTTTAAATTAAAAAAAAATAGAGGAAAAAATAAAGAGCTTAAATTTTTAATGCTTTTAAAGAAAAGGTAAACAGGAAACTTTTAACCTATTCATTACATTAAAATAATCGATTTTTTCATTCTTAAAATAATAATATAATAATAAGAAAAAAAAATCCAATTTTAATTTACCGGCCCTCATAAATTATTTTCACGCTATAAAAACGAATTGATTTTGCAATAAAAAATGCTTTTAAAAGCAATTGTAAAACACTGAAATTATTAAATTATTAATTCTCTTATAATCACTTAATTTTTTTTTCTTTTAAAACAAAATAATAATTTTTTTATTATTTTTTTTAAGATATAAAAAATAAACTAAAAAAAAAATCATTAAAATTAATTCCATGATTTAATTTGAATTTTTTTTTTATTTATCTAAAGTGAAATGTTAGCGAATAATACACATGACTACCTGAATTCCCAGCAGGCTCAATCAATTAGTTGATGTCCACCCACATCCCTACCCTTTCTTCATCCGATTCTCCGCATCCCATCCCACCTAACTTAAGCTCCACCCCTTCTTATGAACGCAGCGTCATTCAAAATGAGACGCCCACGATATGATTGGTTACTCAAACGGACACCCAACGTCCAATAGCCGAGCGCACTCTAGTGGACGACACCGAGAAGAGGAAGTGAGTGAACTTCCATCAAGCGGCTAATCGATACGTGAAATTCGGCGGAATCAATAAAAAATAATATTCAAAGGGTTGTTAAAAAAAAAATTAAATATTATTTGTATTGGATTTCTAACAACGATTAAATTAAATTACAAAAAAAAGTAAAATTTAAATAATTTTCAATTTTTATTCAAATTAAAAAATTTCTGAAATTTTATTTCTTTTTAAAATCGTTTTCAATTAACGATCAGTAAATTGATTAAAATTAGTTCGAAAATTTTTTTAAAAATTTTTTTCTTAAAATCAAATTTATTTATTTACGTTTCTAATAATTTTTAGGTTTACTTTAATTTGAATTTTATAAAAAATTTTTAAAAAAATTTTGATTTTTTTTGAACTTTGAAGACGAGTTCCTATCAATTTGGTAGCCCACTGTGGGCCAATCGAATTTAGTCAGTGGCCAATGGGCAGTCTGGGGGGCACTTGGAACAAATCCCGGACCACTGCTTGGGGCCACTTGAATTCGTGCTAATCAAGCCACATAGAAACAATGCGAAATTCAATTAACAACCCACGCCTAAAAGCACTGATGAAAAGAGCTCGCGCTTTGATTGAATTCAAGAGACGGAGACGGAATGAGGAAAAGCAATTTTATTTCTTCTCACCCGTACTACATCTTAAAATCATTTCCAACCCTTTGATAACTACCCGACTCGTCCGACATCGATCAACACTCAAACCCAATAATTAATTATTTCAAAAAATATTTTCTCTCATTTCAGATTTCGACAAAATTATCGACTTTTGCCTCAGAAAAAAAAAAAAATCAAAGGTGAGCCAAAAATAAAAATGTAATTAATAATAAACAAGTCAATTAAAATTTCCTGTAAAAAAAATTCCAAAACTCGATCGCCAAAATTGAGTCGAA
The DNA here is from genome assembly GCA_034696185.1 of Henia vesuviana. Lineage (NCBI taxonomy): Eukaryota > Metazoa > Arthropoda > Chilopoda > Geophilomorpha > Dignathodontidae > Henia > Henia vesuviana. The sequence goes on along the minus strand of JAQFZU010000197.1, from coordinate 36,046 downwards.
TGAAATAATAACTCGTTGAGCACCAAATTACGTCACATCTCTGATTTTCCCATCATTTTTGTTCCATTTTGCTCACCTTTTTCATAGACCCACCCAAAAACCAAAAAAAATTTAACGTGAGTAATGGCACTTGTGGCTAAGCCGTTGGCACTCAGAAGGCAACAGCGCGTGGTCAGTGAACAAGACGCTGACAGGGGGCCATGGAAAGGAGGTGTGACGTTCGTGTCCAACATCTCGTCCCAACATTTCCTGGACATGTTGGCGACCGGCCATCGAAGCCTTTCCACCCACCAAAAGTGACCAATAGTACCGATCCTCATTTTTAACCCTTTAATTACGTAACCTCAAAACAATTGAATATTTTTAAAAATAATTTTAAAAATCAAATCTTAATCCACGAGCGTAAAAACAAATCAAATTGATTATAACGAGGGTGGGAAACGTTCGTAACAGTAACTTATGACTGGGGGATCGAATGAATGACCCCCTTCGCTTCACGGACAACCCACTTCTCCCCAACCCCCTTTCGGCTAAAAATAGCCAACAAAAGAAAGGAGTTAAGGTACCCCGAGTACACAACAACACGAGCTGCTAAGCCTAAGGCAATGTAATTGTGTGCGAGCGCAGTTGTTACCCCCAGTGTGCGCCGCCACGGACACGCAACCCCTTGATGGAATCCTAGAAAAGGTAAGAAAAACCGGTTTTCTTCCTCCTTTTCAATTTTTAAGTGGACAAAAAAAAATGTCACGTGACCTTTGAACCGACCGGCAACTTAAAAGAGTCGAGTGACATTGAAAAATGAATAGGAAATTTTTCTTACCTTTTTTTTCTTTTCTTTTTTCTTTTTCTTTTCCCTACTCGTCGGGTATCGGTCGGTTGCGTGAACGATGCGCGAGACTCGTGGGCGGAGAGCGAAGTGACCAGGAACGCGCGCGTTTGACTAGAGAGGTGCTTATGTCAACCGCTTTTTAATTGGTCGATAAATAAACGGGCAGAGTTGAAGCCCAACTATTGAATAACAGTGCGATGAAAAACAGGTGTGCGTTTAAAAGTATTTGTGCAAATGCTATTGTGTGAATCAAAGGGTTAAAATGTAAATGGATGCATCTCTTTCGAGATCGCTGTTTGAATATTAATCACGATACTTTTTTATTATGGGGAAAAAAATTTGAAAAAAATAAATAAATGAATGTTCCTTCAATTGAATTTCACAGTCGACAGTGGATATAAAAAGGTGTAAAACAGGCCATTAAAAATTTGCTCACCTGTCATTTTTTTTGTTATTTGTCATTCATTCGTTTTTTATTACTTGTTTCTTGGCCACCTGTACAAAGCCATCGAACTGTGTTCAATGATCAGTTTCAAATTCAACAGCTTGCAATTAAAATTTAACACATGATACGAATAAAGAAAATGCTATTCCCGGCTATTCTTTATTTGTTAATGAAAATTTCGAATGGTTTATTTATATGTAAACATTTAATGGGCTAATTTATAGGATTATTTTAAAATATTTTTAGCTGTTTTTATTGGGTTTTTCAATGGGCCACGAGGTGAGTTCAGTGATCTTTGAACCGCCACCATATTTTCTTTCCCTTCTATACGATGTAGTGTTAGATATCCAAAAAACAAGTTTTGAAGTCGATAGAGTTCTTTAGTAGTTGAAGTCACCCTGAAGGGAGGGGAAAGTGGGAGGATTTTTCCCTCTTGAAGTTTCACAGGTTAATTTTGCGGTTGTGTACAGGTGCTTGAGATTTTCATTTTTTTTTTTTTTTGAAATATTAATTGGTGTTATTAAGATGTAAGGGAGGGGTGGGGTTAATAAGGAAATGAAATGTTGAAATTATGAGAAAAATATCTTTGGATTCTTATTCAAATAAATTTCGATTTAAATGCGTTAATTGTTGTTACTGTATAAAATCGTAACTAAATGCAAAATTCTCTCGATTCAAATAAAATTTCTAATTTCTTAATTTAATCCTTTTTTTCTAATTTATTATTAACATTTTTTATATTACCCTTAACCGAAACTATCGAAGCAATATGCTTCATTGAACGTAGTGGAATCCCCCATTCCGAAAACACCAACCCCTTTTTCCTTCCATATTATCCTCAACCCCTCCATCTATCGGAAAGGGGGTTGGCATTGCCAAAGAAATATATTTCTAGGGGTTGTAAACTCACTGCTCCATAGATGATGAACGTGCCTGCAACTAATGGCCCTACTTAATCCTTTGACTACTCACATAACCAACCAATCACCATCTCATTAATTTTTTTAAAAATTAATTTAAAAATTGTTTTTAAAATTTCCACACCCACAAAATCACTCTATAGCAAGAATAATACAAAGTTTGACAAGTTTAGTTAGGCCTAGCAGTTTATCAACAATCATCAATCATATTCACGTCTCAATTTTTGACACTCGAATCCCGCCCTCGTATTTTTGACCAACTCGATCAACGTAAACAGATTATCTTGTGCCCTCGTTTCTAACTTGTATATCTTTTAAGACTTTTTTCTGCTCAGTCATGGTTTTTGATCCATTGGCCAAGGTCCACGTGCCCTTTCAGCTGCAACAACTCGGTGGGTCCGTAGATCGTTTAGGGCAGAGGGTTCTTTTCTTGTGTTTGTTCAGGTTTTACATACTCAAATGAAACGGAGGACGACAAACAACACGCGATTTAAACGTTAAAACCTACGATGTCTTGTGCTACGGACCTAACCCATAGCCGTAGGCGACGGATATTCGAAGGAATTATCTCATTGTGTTAACAAATTGAGGCTTCCTATTGATACAATGACTCGGATCGACAATGGATACGAGTATGGCTGATGCATCTGTCGTTAAACAAAAGGAGTAGTAATAACAATAATAAGCAAATCTATATAAAGTGTTTATGTACCTGCCATCTGTGGGTTTTTATTTAACAAACGAATTTTTTTAAGGTTGAGAATAGCAATTAATGGTTGTCTCCAAGAACGAAAGGGTAAGGGTCCGGGGGTAGCACGAGCAGTCACATTAATTGTTGCAACAAGATTGAAACTGAAAGTCTAATAAAAAAAAAGAGGGCAGAGGGGAGGTGTCTGTGCTAAGAGTTAGTAGTCATTTCACTGGGAGAAAGGCTTAAAAGCAATAAGATTCGCTCATAAAACCGAGGGGTATTTCACTATGGGGGATAAAAGAAGGGGTAGAAAAAGTCTTAACAATAAGGGACACTTTCATTTGCACATAATGCCCGTGGCTTGGGTGTAAATGCGGCAGTAAACTTGTTTGCTTACACCAGCTCTGATTTAGATTTATTTATTTTTTAAGCTTAAGTGCGGCCACGAATTAAGCAGAGGATGTGATTAGAATGAAATTAGGAAATAAAGGATTAAAAGGAATGAAATTTCATTCCATATGATCTCTTGGAGGACTATTTTTAGCAACTATGCTATGAGTCATGCATTGTGGGTCTTCGAGACCCAACCCCTACTTAAATCCTATTGGTTCGAATGGACTTGTAAATCTCTGAAATTTATATGTTAGGGCTAGAATAGAATTTTGTTATAAAAGTCAATTTTGGTTTGGACGAGGAAATAAATGTTTGGTTTTGATAAATGAATTGGTTGTTAAAGTTGGTTTGAAAGGAGGAAAAAGATGCGCTAATGGGGTTGTTGTCAATAGAATGCTACTTCAAAATTTATTTTCTACCTGAGTAATGTATTTTAGTTTGAAAAGAGAAAAATATTTTTTTCCTCGTAATTAATCACCATTCGAAGCTTTTGTGGACAAATGTTGCGGACAAAACGTGTTCGACTATTAATTGCTGAATACAAACATCCTTGTTGATATAAAGCGATGCATTTGATGAAAATTTGTCATTAAAATGTAATATTTATGATTTGCTTTTATATTTTTTTATTGCTAATGAGATTTTTCTGTGTCTGCAGCGAATTGAATTTCAATGGAATTGTATTTATATATATAAGACTTCCAAGGAAAACCTACAAAAAGTGCATTATTGCAAATCCCCAACCACCTTGCCCCCTCCCTCACTGGAGGCCCGGATGTAGCCATCATAGCGCTTCTAAAGATGTCTTGAGAGGAATGTCAAAAACAGAACTTCACTACAATAACGACCAATGGTGTTATTAGGAAAAGTATAGAAAAGTTTGTGGCCAAAAGATTTTTGAATGATCGAAATGACAAGAATGCATTTTGCTGTGTTTTATAAAGGGGAATTTAGAATTATCTTTTAGTAGTAAATAATTACAAAATATACGAATTTGAAAGTGGGGAAAATTTTTTATTTATATTTTTCAATGGCGTTGGTAAAGAAGAGAATCGTGCAATTTTATCATATGAGATTTCCATTGAATTACGAAATTGTATTTTGTTTCTTTTACAAGTAGAAATTTTGTCACCTCAGACTGCCACTTGCGAATTGAATTGCAACAAAAATACAATTTTCATTTTATTTATAACTATTAAAAATGAAAAAATAATTTTTAATTTAATTTCAAATCCAACATTTTCAACTTATATTATTAAAACCATCGCATGCAGCGCTGAAACTCTTAAAACCTTGAATATTTGTGAGAAATTCTAAATCTTTTCTTAGAAAACCCGTTTCCAATAGCAAAATGACCGTCGCACGAAGCAATACTCAACTAGTCACGCGGACACCGAATTTAATATTTGTATCGAACCAATGATAAACCTACAATTTAATTTCTTATTTCTTAAAACACCCTTTCGTAGTCAACAATTATCCGCAGACTTAAAGCAACGTTTCTATCATTTTTCCTAAACAAGCAAACACGCAATCAGTTTTTGAACGTAAAATTATAATCGCGGGTTTTACCAGTAGCGGTAATTACGCATTTCCTGCAATTTTAAAGTTTAGAAATTATATTTTATCTTTAGTGAGCAGTTAATAGCAGTGGAGCGCGCACGGATTCACCGTCGGGGCTGAGCCGGTTCGACGTTTGTTGTCATGGCGGACTTGACAGGTGTTTGGGGGAAGGGGAAATCTTGAGGGGTTTTTGGCCGTCACTTGCAGGTGATAGCTACAAGGTCTATAAATAGACACTCAGGTAGACAACCTGTCGAGAGAGGCACAGGCTGCGAATCGAATTAACTCGATCAAAGCTCGGTCTCGCAAATTATCAGTTTTAATTGAGTTCTAAACTTTTTTTCGTTGCGTGCAAAACCACAATTAACCTTGAATTTTGCAAGGAAAAATCGTTTTTAAATTGGAAATTCCCTTAGTTGGGTTTAAAACTCTATTCTTGAGATTTTTTTCATTTGTTCTTGAAGTTTTATTTGATTTACAATTTGGATACAATTTTTTGATCGAGTCGAGAGAGACTTTTCGGTGATAAATTTGGATTTATTGAGTTATAAATAAAAAAATATGAGGGGAATTAAATTTAATTTTAATTTTGTTGCTTTTTCTATGCCTAAATTGTTTTTGTGCGTGTTTAAATTGTGAGTTTTGAGCGCTCGAGAAGCCGTTGAACGGACGGACGGAATTCGAGTAGCGCACGGGAATCATCGGGTTATAATTGAAAATTAAATATTATAAAAATAAAAGTACTAAAATTAATGACAAAAATATATATAAAACAATGTTTATCAACTCCCATTAACCTATTTAATTTTTATATTTTTTTATTCCATGAATTTCGAGTAATAAAAAAAATTACAATTTCCCAATTATTAATTTCATTCTAACCATTAAATTTAACCACTAAATTAATTATTTTTGATATATTTGATGTCTTTATAAATATAAATTAGTGTATTTTGAATCAATAAAACCCCAAAAAGGACATTAAAAAAGGTTTTAGAGGCATCAATTGCATTTACTCGTAAACTTACACCAAATGATAGTAATTTATCACTGGTTTCAGTAATAAATTACAACGAAAAACAATAAATATTCAACCTTGTTTGCTCGAAATTTACCTTTGAGTAAACAAATAATTTTCCTATGAAAAACATAATTTCAACATTTAATCAAATTCAATCAAAAACATGTCAACGTCATTTACGTAACCCAACAATTAAGACCTGACATTAGGCTTACCGCATATGTGAATGGATTCGCATTTTATTTTTATAACTCGAAAACGTTTGTCGTGGACTAAACACGACAAGTGAACATCTGGTGCGGGACAAAAGTCCACCGGTTTTGCAAAAGGTAAATAAACTGCCACCCCCGTCCGCTGTAAAGTGAATTTGCTTTGAAAATAGTTCGGCTCTAACGCACACAGCAGTCGCACTAAAATTAGTCGTCGCTGCCGGTTGTCTTTGACATGTTTGTGTCAATAATTAGCTTGAAATTACAAGTTAATAAATGTTGTAAATCTATCAAATTTTTACACCGTTTCCTTCCTGCTTTGAAAAACTGATCAATTTTCTCTTAACTCTGTCAATATTGTTATTACGACAAAATGTTGTTTAACACATTATATTTTCGTCGAGAATTTTATTTTTTTTTTCTTTTTGATTAAGTTAATGTCTGAAAATGACTTTGTGATTTTTCGTATAGTTTTTTTTCCCTTTCGTTAAGTAGTGTTGTATAGCAGGTGGTTGTATAAACGGGAATAGTTAAATGCGCCACGGGTGCACTGTTGCTACGTTCACGCCTCGACTGGTGATGTATCGTTGCATTTATTCCACTTCTTTGCTTTCACCGTTTACTAATATCTTAATAAGCTACTTGTCACTCATTGTTATTAATTACAACGACTGGAACCGTCAACCGGTCTTACTTAGGAGCAGCAAGTGTCACGCCTAAATTGAGTTCTTTACGATTCCCTAATAATTATTTGTGGGAAATTAAAAATAATTTTTTTTTTATTTTGAATTTGATATTTGAATTAAAAAAAATAGCAAATTTGTGTATATTATAATACAGATTGATATTAATATGGTGGGAAAATAAATCTTAGCACATTATACAAACCCCATAATAATATCAGACATTAAAGCATTGCAGTGAAAGCGAGCAAAAGGCGGTCATTTACAGTCCACTTTGGAAACTCTATAAAAGCGTAACATTACAAAAGTTATTACCGCTATAAACAAGAAGTTTGAAACGGAATTTTTTTTCTATTTCCACAATTATTGCTTTATTTTACCGTCCCGTGATAGTGGACACCAACAAACACATGGTGTGAAAATCAAATTTTTCTAAACTCCAGATGCCTTTTCAAAAACCATCTGCCTTTTCCCTATTTTTTTACGACTTAATCAGCTTTTATTTTACACAAACCTCGATTAAAGCTCGCCAACCATCCACTGTAAATCCACTAAGCCCAATGAAAACCTAATTTCGTTAGCGGAGCGAGGCGATGTGCGCGCAATTCTAAAATAGCCTCTCATTGCGTCTCTCATTGGGATACAAAGACACGCGCCAAAACACCCACCCCCGCACCCATTTTTATCCTCCAGTTATCATGGCGGCGGCCAATAGTCCAATGTTTTATTGGGTGCTGTAATGGCTGGCCACAAGAATATCGGACCCCGAGTGTTTCTTCGCCTCCGAAAAAAAATTCAATAAGGTGGCGCTCGTACGTAGGCGGGTGGAGCGTAATGGGACCCATCTCCCTCCGAGCACCGCCGCATCTATGCCGTTCCCGAGGGAACAAAACACTCATCTTGACGAGCCACTGTATCATCGCTACAATTTTATTGAAGTGGAGGTGCAAAAACTTCATTTTTCTTTCTTATTTTTTATATCTGCCGCAATATCGAGGCTTATCAATCAAGCTTGTACCTCAATTATGATTATATCTGCAAATGTGTATATACTAGGAGGAGGGAGGATTCTTCGAATTTTTTTTTTTTTACTTTGACCTCCCCAATAACTAGATTCAATTGGAGTTTTATTGTTGACCCGCGGCTGTTCACTTTTTAAGCGGCTTATTCAACCACCCGCCCTCTCTTAGCGAAAAAAAGGTCATTGGGGTGATTTTGGAGGCTCGTGTTTAGACACCTTCACTCCCCTCGACAACAAAGAACTGGTTTTTGATGCTTGTAAAAAAGGAACATGAAAAAAGCTGGGTAGGGGTCATATGTATTTTGAGCCCCCTCCATACCTCTTTGTAGAGTCATAATACAGCACCTTACGACCCGAAGAGATCCCCTATGTCGTCGAGTATTAAAAATTGGGTTAAAAGAAAATGGTGTAGAATTCGATGGGAAGATGCGTAAGGTATGAGAATCCCGTGACCGGAAGGGGAATGCATGACGTGTTTTAGCAAGTTTATTTTCTCCTAACCCAACCTCCTCACCCCCTTGTTGAAATCAGTGTGTAGTCGTGCATCAGTTGTTGGCATGGAAACGGGAGCAGACAACGGTGTAACGTGTTCATTTGCTTGATTGCTCTCTTAATCCGAATCGTGAGGGTTACAAAGATAAAGCATTTCGTTGTCTCTTGGCCCAACACTTCAAACTATCTTTCATTAGTGTTAACTTTACATTTATATTTTTATTCTTTTTTTCTTGAGAATTGATTCGAGCAATTAATGATTGGAAACGATGGGAGGTTTTTGTTTTGAACGGAAACACGCAATTATTGAATAACCGCGATCGGCTGATTATAATTTGATTAATTTTATATATTTTTGAAAATAAAAAAAAATATTGTTATGCATGGAAAAATGTGGTATTCGCTAAAATCACGGTGGGGACAACGAATGTCGAACAAAGAAATGAGGTCAAAGGGTCCAAGGGTAAGGAATAAATGGGACCCGAAAAGGGCAGAAATTTGAAAATAAAATAAATAAATTTAATTTATTGAATTATTTTGAAAACGAGTAATTCAAAATTGAATTTAAAAAATATTTTAAAAAAATATTTTAAAAAAAATATAAAAATTAAATTAACTCCAAATAATATCTTTATCACTAGAGCATTGCTATAAGTAATTAGGTTGAATGGCAACCAATCAGAAACCTGTGATTTTCCAAGACAGGAAAAATGTATTACTGTCACACACACCGCAATTTAGACATCAATTTTTTTTCTTTTTTTTTTTTCTTTTGCTTTTCTATTGTAACACTCAAAATTGGTCTTCAAAAATTATCAGCGTAAAAAAAGTCGACCTTTCACTCGTTTTTTTTCTCACATTTAATTTAAAAAAAAAATCCTATTCCAAATTGCACCATTTGATAGTAAATAAAAGCGTTGATTGAAATTTCACCGTCTTAATCCTTGATTCGTTCACAACTGGGCAATGTGTTCCATTCTCGTCCATTTATTTATCAGATGGACGAGTCAACTGACTCACTTTTGTCCACTTCCTTGGCTCAGTTCTTCACCCTCCAATGCCCGCTCACAACCTAATCTCACTTTCCTTTGCCTCCCTTTTTGGCTGTAGGTTTGGGACCACGAGACTCGGCAGCCAATCAATAGATAGTAGCGGACATCACCCCCTCCCTACCCCTTCCCCCCACTCATTTCTCTCCCTCCCCCTCCCTCGCCTTCGAACTGAGTGAAGGCCATTAGTCAAAAGAGCACCAACTCCTTTGAGACTTGGCTCTCATTAAGATCTCAATCACATTTTTACACTTTTATTTTTATTTTTTCATTCTCAAACTGGTAAATACAATTTTATTTTATAATAAATGTAGTCGTAATAATTTTTGTTCAGATTTCCCCCTAAAGATATAAATCAAATAAATTTGATTGGTTGTCGGCTTGAAATGAGAAATTTCGGGGCCTAAAATTGTGATGGTGTCACGATTGATGGGGTGGTGGTGGTTGAAAATGGTGTTGTCATGACGACAGTTGGCCCACACCTTAGCCAATGAAATAAGACATGATTCAAGCCAGCAGCTCCATTGCAAATAATTGCTGTGTGGATATTGAAACAAGCGGTGACGCTCCTACTTCGATACGAGTCACATTTAATAAATTTATGTCTTAACGATCGAAATTATTTAATATCATAAATTATTTTATTTAAATTTATATTTTTTTTTCATACACTTATTTTATTATTTATTTATACTTTTTTGAATAAACATTCAATGTTAGTTTTTATTCAATCAATTATTTTTCATGTATTTGTATTTTGATGATGGAAAAGGCAAATATTTATTTGCGTAATTTTATTATGATATTAAATTTTATTGGAAAATAAAATTTAATAATATCCAAAATGAATTTCGTAGAAATTCATTTCTTGATTGCGATAGAAATATTTTAATATTAAATACATTTCGTAGCAAGAATGAGAAAAATAAGAAAACCATAAACAACGATTCAGAGATGGATTTAATCGTCCATAGAGTGAATATATTTTTCGACCGATATAACAACAGCGTAATAATAATTGCGGACAAAGTGTTTTGGATGCGCGCTCTCGACAATTGGGCTCGTGTGTCACTCACCGAGAGTGGAATTTTGAGCCAACAACAACGGCGCTCTCTCATCGTTTCGGGTCGGCATTTGTCGTTTTCAATGGTCGAGAAACGAGTCCTCAATTCTTGGAATGCGCGTCTAATTTGGACTCGGTCATAAAGATGAGCGTTGTGTGTATGTGTACTACTGTAGGTGGTGCCATGGCGATTTGTTTTGATTCTATGGAATGTGTTTGAGGTGTCGTGTGGGGGTTGGTGCATGTGTGTTGTGTGATGGAGAAGGATGGGTGGTCTACCTTGATTTGTGGTTCTCGACCCAGATGGACATCGAGTAGTCGATTTGTGGCTGTTTTTTTGGGATTTTTGTTTTTTCTGTTTTTTTATTTTGGCTTTTTAATTTTTAACGAGTTGTTTATTGTGGAGAAAAAATTAAAATAAAAATTTTAAAAATTAATAATATGATTTTAATTTTGTATTGTTTATAGCTTTTGAAGTCGAATTATGTTGCCAGATTCAACTCAAGAGAAAAGTAGGAAAAGGAAATCGAAAAAAGACATTGCAAAAGACGAAGTATGTTTAAATATACAGTTAATTTTAGTTTAAATTACTTTTGTAAATTATAAATTTTGGATCCAAAAATAAAAAAATTCAATAAAATGGAAATAAAAATTGATCCCCGCAATTTAAAATCATCATATAAGTTTCCATTCATTTTCTTAACTCTATGAAAGATGATGTACAGCCCAATTATATAACGAATTTAATATTCTCGTTTTCCCACACCAAAACACTCGTAAGTTTCTTCTATTGTCAGTGCAAGGCAGCACTCAAAAGTAAGCACTCAAAATTTTCCATGGCAGCCCTCTTTAGCCAAATTGAGGCCGAGATAAGAAAAGGGGCAAAATTTATCCCACACAACACTCGACCGTCCTAAGAACCCTCCCTTTTTCTCTATTACCCTCCCTACTCCATCTGCATTCTTGAGCAATTCCCATGTGATGTGAAGATCTATTATTGATAGTCCTAACCCTAAATTGTGATTTCAGATGGGCCACTCGACTAAACGGCTTTTTCAGCCCTTGTCCAGCTTCGTGGCGGACCACGGCCGACTGATCGACGAATCATTCCAGGCTATTGGTGAGGCGGGGCTTCGGTCACTCCTACCCACCATCCTCCAGGTCAGACAACCAGTCACAATCGCTGATACATAGTGCGCAGGCGTACTGAGTGATTGAATGTTTTGCAAAGAGAGAGAAAGAGAGACGGGTGGGGGTTTAGTTTAATAACTCGGGTATTGACATATCTCCTATTCCTCACCCTACCCTACACTATCCAGTACAGTTCTGTCTGTGGTCAATGAAGCAGTTCAAGTGAAATGGAAAAATTTCCCCAGAGGTGTTTTTATGTTATTGTGCAACTTTAACTTTATATATATATTTATCTTTATTTTTCTTTTCTATTAATATCTACTAAGTATGGCATAGATATCATTATAATGTGTTATTGTATGCTTTACCTCAAAGTTTTTTGTTAGTCTTACCATTTTGCCATTTTCTGCATTAAATGATTTACAAATTACTTTAAGTTACGTGTCAAAGGTTAATACACGTTTGCTCTTTCTGCACAACGGACTCACTCAATCGAATTTCACAGCACGACCACCAGTCCTCAAGAAGAGCGAGGCGAAAGAGGTGGAAAGAGGGGAAAATGTCTATGTGTATGTGTTGTAGAGTGGACTCTTCTGCTTATAAAAGTTTCACGAACCTTGAAATGCAATGGGGGAAAAGGGAAAAGAAGAAAATGAAAGATTAATCCAATACAAAATGAGTTATTCAAAACACGGAATAGTTAATAAAATTAAAATCGTATAAATGTTAATGTATTTTTCTTTTAAAAATATAAAAATTTAAATTTCGATTATTTCTAGGACGTACCGATCCCTCGATTGAAATCGCAGTGCATACAACAGCTGCAAACGATGGATCAGTCGGAAATCGTTCAGCTTTTAACAGGTATTTTTAATATTTGAATTTGTAAGAACAAGAAGGTTCAAGTGCTTTTGTACGTATCAGTATAATGTTAAGCCGTAATTACGTCATTTTCAGTGGAGTGTGAGATATGAAGTGTTGAAGGCAAGAAATAAATACAAGTGTAGGCTGTGGGTCATTAGTGAGTATCAGTTTGAGATTAGGGACACTTGGCGCTTCGCCTTGGGTTTTTTATGGCCATAATAATTCATCTCATGTTTTAATTAGGACACCTCCCCCTTGAAATAGCCGAAGAAATGGGTTTTATACCAATCCATCACACGTTTAACTCGCCTTTGTTGCGATGGGCTACAATAATTTTTGATAACTTTTGCTCCATTTCTCACAGTTATTCGATAAATGTCGCATTTTTGACCTTTTTTTCATTTTCATAACCTCCAAACTGTTTTATCACATTTTTGGGTAAATAGAAAATACCGGATTTAAACGATTATTTAGGGGTATTAATTTTTAGGAATTAATTTTTTTGTCAGCATTCATTTGGATGATAAACGATCAATTTGATATTTGAGGGGGAGTAAAATAATAACTGTGGAAAACAAAAATATTTTTTACAATTTTCTGGAGATGAATTGTTCGAGAAAAATTAATCGTAAAGTAATTTATGAGTTAATCACAATAACTAATCGGATGCTTTGATTTAACCTAAAAGTTTAAAAAATTAAACTCAGAAATCGCAGATTTGCAATGATTGAAATTATCTTATCTTTCAATAAACACTTCTAATTTTTCTGATTTTAATTAATAATTTTTGATTTTAATCGAATCAAATCATCGTTTAATTAAAAAGAAAAAAAAAAGATAAAAATCGAGATTGAAAAGCAAAAGATGGGAATGACCAGTCATTGGTTGGCACTCGGTCATGATCTTATTGATTGGCTGCTGCGGTGAACCCAGCTCGAGGGCGTGATCGGGCACAACATGGCTACCCAAACAAACCTCGTGCAATCCAACCGGAAGTGAGTCGTAAACGGCGAGTATCTCGTAAATGAGGAATTTTCGGAGGAGCAGATGCGACGTCTTTGTATTACTTCTTGGCGACCCCTCCCTCTCTGTGGCGAATTGTACGCATTGTTGTTTACTAGTTGCATTTTCGAACCGAGTGGACGTTGTCGCTGTTGCTTCTGTGGCCGCATCTGGACACTTTTGTAGCGGAGGCTATAAATAATGTGCAGCAAACAAATAATACTATATTTGGTTGAAGGGGGGGGACAACAGATGGACATTGGTGGAGTGGGGTGAGAAAAACAGTAAACAATACTCCATCAAAAATAGCCGTGTTGTTTTCGTGGCGTTAAAGGGTTGACTCACTATCTAAATCGCCAATCGACTCGTCGATGATTTTTCAATTAGCTTCTTGACCCGTGCAAACAAATACTAAATATTTAATTTTGTTTAAAAAAATAATAAATTATAATTGAGCGTTAAATTATAAATTACATCGATATTAAACGAGTTTTCAAGGTTGGGTTTATCATTTAATTGAATTTGCGGTTTCGGTTGATTGAAAATAACTTCATCATTCGATTGGAAACATTTTGTTTACAATTTTTACTTCCAAGTCGCAATCAAACTCGAGTACTTTGGCAACGATTCAACCAATTTAATTATTAAACACAGACGTTTAAAATGAAGACAAATTAGTTGCTTTAAATTATTGCTAAGAAAATTAGGCGAAATTCATCGTTAATTGGCGCCTAACAAAGCGATTTGCTTCGAAAATTTGTGAAAAATTAGAAAAAAAATCGACTAACGATGTAAAATTGTTTCTACGGTCGTGGTAAATGCCGATTTGCGAGGAAAAAGAGAGGAAAAAGTGCGAGTTAAAAAGATTTAAAAATGTATGGTGTGTGTGCTTGAGTTATTTGCACTTACTTACCCCAGTTGAAAGTGCGCACGAGTGGCTTGACCCACCGCTTCTTTGGTTGCACCTGTCTCCTCTCCCTACCCACTCACTAAATTACCTGCCCGCAATGACACGGGCACCTCGGGTGCATGAATGGGGCTCACCTTGTGGCTGCTCGCCATCTGCCCCCCGAGGGGCATCCAAAATGAGCCTCTCGTGTTCAACGGGGTACAACTGGTTTTTGTTGTACCACGTGATTTATGTTTATGGCTCGTTCAACTGCCAAACAACAGCGTACAATTGTTTGGTTTACCCACTTTTCCTATAATTGATGCTCGCTTTTGAAATTCTAAAAGCAATGAAATTGAATCGAAAATTGCTTTTTATTCTATTTTTTTTGAGTTCAATTTGTTGGGATAAGTTTCATGTTGGAGAATTTTAACTTTTTTAGAGGGATGACGAATAAAATAAAGTTTGTTCGAGGGATAATAGAAAACTTGTTTTAAAGTCAAATGTTAGAATAACAATTGTTATTTTACAGTCAGTATAGCTTTTGATATTCATTAATTTAATTAAATTTCAAAAAAATTCAAATTTTATTTACTTTTAGTTGCATTTTTTATACTAATTACGTGGGATAAAATTAGAAATTAAGTAAAATATAAGATTTTTAATTTTGAAATATACAAACTTTAAAAATTATATAATTAATCATTTTATCATTTTTTTCAAATAATTTTCGAATCACTTAAAAAAGTTTAGGAAGTTTTTTATTAAATTATAAATATACAAAACCTTAAAATTCGTTTTATACTTTAATTACCTTCACTTTCTTTTGGAATTGTTTTTCAATTAATTTGCCAATTAATTAGTTGGTATACCATAAGTTATTTTTTAAAATTGGGTTTTACTGAGGGTTCAACGAACGTTAGAGCGGTGGCGCCATCTATTGGTCTACATTGGATAATTTTATAGTAAATTCCTCGATACAATTTCATGAGTTCTAGCGTTCGTGCTACATCACTGCCATCTATTGCTCAATAACTGCACTAAAGCATAATTTAATTTAAATTTTTTATTTATTTTAAAAATGACAGATCTTGATGACAAAACGAAATCAGATATTAATCAACCAGATTCAACGTCAACTGAAGAAACAAACAGTCAAGAAATGTAAGTTGAATCTAAAAACAATAAAGTTGTTTACTAATGAATTTATCAAGAGTTTTAAGATTAAAACATTTTTTTTCTAATTTTTATTTGACTTTAAAATAAATTTATAAAGAAGTTTAATTTCAAAATGTTCAATTAAAATCTAAGCTTTTTAATAAGGTTATAATAAATAAGCATATTCAAAATTTAAAATTGTTGCAACAGCTGATTATGCATTTTATCCAATGTTTAAGTAAAAGTGACTTAAAAACACATTAAATTTTAAATATTGACTATGGTTAGAGAGGAACATCTAATCTAAATTCTGTAGGAGAATTAAATTTAAAAGCAACATTATAAATCCAAATCTAGTTTAAATAATTGATATTTACATTTACAACATTTTTTTTGCTTTTAAAAAAAATATAGGTTTGATAAAAATCAATTTATTTCATTCCACCATTGCCATCTAGTGTCAATTTTCCTATTTACATTTCCACCAACTTCAGCTTTTTGCCAATAGATGGCTGTAGACTTCCATAGTTCACACACTTTCTATTTTCCTAAATTTTTTTCCTACAGATTTTCAGAAGCAGACCAAACAGAAGCTTTGGATCTATTTCCAGAATCAGAAGATGTAGAAATGTTACTAGCAGGTAAGTTTATTCAATTTCATAATACAATTATTACATTACAAAGGTCAACAACAAGATTATTACTTCATAAATATACATTTATCAAATTTAACTCGAGTAATGTTAAAATATTAAGACACATTGCAAAAATAATATATTCAAGTCTAGTTAAAACCCCTCACTTTAAAAACGCACCCATAAACAAATGAATTGGTAATCTAATAACAGAATGTTGTTTCGAAGCGTGAAGCCAATAATCCCAGGGCTCCTTAAGTAGGCTAAATGATGATTAATTTTAATCTATCGCAGTTTTTAAAATTCACAAATGTAAACACCAAAAAAGGAAACTTGCGCTTTCCATACATTAGTAAAGGCGCGAACAAAATGCGGCATAAAAAAAATAAATATTTGCAACGTCATTGTTGACTGCGAATCTGGATGTTCGCACATAGTAAACACTGCCAACAGGATGTGACTTTTGCAAAGAATGTGTCAATTCACATACGCGAATCATATATTGAAAATCTAACATTTACTAAATCTAATCTTTTGTTATTATACGATTTGTTATTTAGTTTAGTCTTTTAATATAAATAGATTTTCCAGTATCTTAATGCGGTTGAATATTAATTTATTCTCGTTTATGTTATCTTAAATTTTAGTTTTATTATGTGATTTAATTTTGACTGAAATAGGAATATGAGGTAATGGAATTTTTTTTTTTTTTTTTTTTTTTTTAAATTGAGAATTTATTATTTGAAATTTGTTTAAGAATTGAAAAAGGAGTTTTAGTAATTAATTATTTATTTTTTATTTATTAATAATTTTATAAACTAAAATGTGTTTGTGATTGACGAATGTTGTTTTTAAACATTGTGACTTTAATGCTCGAGTTGCGCCATCACACACTGTTATTGACATTAGGATTTATTGTTTTGTCTTTTTGTCTTTGTTTTTTTCCCTGTTTCTTTATTTCATTCCACTAAAATCCCATTTCGCACATTTTATTTACTGCTAAGATTGTTTGTGGGAAATGATAAAATTCCCAAATTTCCCTAAGGTTAATAAATTTTCACGATATTTATATTATTTTCGTAAAATTTTTTTGAATGGATTTAATGCATTTATAATAAACCACGGCATTTCTTAATGTGTAACAAAAAGTAAAAACTCAATAAAGTTCGCCAAGTTGGATTTTAATTTACATTTTAAACCTGAGACATATTTTATTGCGTTTAATTATCGCAATTTAGTTGCGCATCGTGCGCAACTTGTTCGAGTAACTGCGTGATTTAAGTTTGCTTTAGTCTCGGGCTTTTCTCAATGTCTTTCTCACACCCTTTTTATCGTTTTTACCGCACCGTGGAAAGGAATTAAGTATACTAATATAAAATAATGCTAATTATTGAGAGCCAGAGCGTCCAAAAGTCCCTTTAGACACGTTTGAAGCTGATAAAAATTGTCAGCAGATAAACAATTTATTTTCATCTTTATTCCGTTTTTCTTTTTTATTATTCTGCTTGCCTCTTACCGCCCTCTGGGGACCAGAACCGAGAGGCACAGGAGAGAAAGAAAGCGAGAGAGAGGAGATATCGTGGACGAGAATTATAGATCGCTCTGAAGGGACTCCCAATAAAGGCTCCTTCAAACCAAACGGGGTTGACAGTTATGTCCTCGTATTTTGCGCGCTCAAACTGGCTCAGAATTCTCGAGAAAGCTAACGGCACCCACTGGCATATCCAATGCTCCCTTCACCAGGTGGAGTGAGGCGTGCGAGAAAGATTTCTCAACCGGTTCCACGACGTGTTGGATACCAAAACCTATTTTACCATCCAACATTTTTTGGAAATATATTTCTTAATTTATAATTTTTACGTTTAACCATCCATCCTCAAATGTGTACTTAACACTTTGGCTTGTTTTTACAACAATATATACACAACGTGTACACCTTTTGTTAGTTTTGTGGTTTACATTTGTTTTACTACTCGTTTAGTTGATTGACAAAAAGGTTTATTAAAGCGTTGAATCATTAAATTTTACTATTAAAATTAGGGCACTAAATGTCATATTAATTCAGAACTAAATTTGATTCCTTTTATTGAATCAGATCAAACCAATTACAGATTTAATATGTTTAGTAGCACACGCCTATCTTTTAACTTTTAAAATTTAAAATTCTATTTGAATAATAACATTGAACTATAAAGTGGCAAATTATGCTTCAGTCTCGTATGCTTTAATGGAGTTTTGAATTGTATATACATTCCCTTTTTTGCGGTCATTAATACTAGGTAATATAAAGCAGGTTCATTTATTTGTTTAGACACCTACGAATGAAATTGTGCATGTTATTTTAAAAAAGCAAAAAACAAGAAAACAGCATCTTAAAGTATTTCAGCACCGTTTATTTCTTATCTTCATTTGTTTTGGAAGCAGCGGCAATTCGGGGATGGCAATTCATCGAGGTGAATATTTTCTTAAGGCCGCTAACACAGTTTGAATATTTATTAAAGTCTTATATTTAATTTAAATTTGCTCCGAAACATTTCATAGTTTTCTTTAATATTTACAAATGCGATTGTGCCTTAAATCCAATCGCTCCAAAAATACAATCCTCGAATTTTCATTTAAAATTATTAAAGATAATAAAGAGAACAGCGGCGGTTTATCCCTTTATCATTGCGGGTTTGGCAGTGATGAATTGGGCGCGGCATTTTAATCGAAGAAATGCTGAATATTATTAGCATTGCTTAACAAAAAACTTACATTTTAATTTCTGAGGGTCTTTTATCATATTTCTTTGGAGGCGAAGCCAGGAATATTCATTAGATTAGAATCCCTTCGGACTGTCGTTTCGTAAAATTTGCTTTAAAGACAAAGAAGAAGAAAATATTAAACTGAATATTTAATTTAAAACATACACTGAATCGATAAATCGATAAATTTCACGCAAATCAAACATATCGATTTCTTTCGTTCAAAATCGTAACCTTCTTTACACAATTAAAGTTTAATGAAATGCTCGAATTGGAAATTGGTTCGAGGACAATAAAACTAGACATGTTCTTAAGTGTTTCTCCCATACTTAAAAGTGCAACTTAATACCGCTTAATTATATCAAACACATTGAATTTAAGCTTAAACCCGATTCGAATTTTATTCTGGTTTTCAGTGAAAGGATTATTAAGAAATAATTTTTTTTTTTTTCAAAATTTTTGTTATGATCGTTTAGGCGCTTTATTGAGAATTCCTGCTTGTAGTATTAGGTTATTGGGAGAGATGAAAATGCGCATTCCTACACGTAAAACTTACTAATTAAAAATGGAAGTGCGTCGAAAAGGAAATTTCTAATTGTGAAATTTTATTCCTTTTGCAGATGTTCCACCGGCTGCAGCAACGTGCGTGCAAGAAACAAAGGCAAGTTGTGGTCAAGATGTAGCGAGCAGTTTAACCAAAATGCAAATGGAGATATTGGAGCTCGAACTACGTGCAAGAGCGATCAAAGCGCTGTTACGATCGCAAAGACCTAACGAAGAGGCCTAAAAAATCTTAAAATCTATATCGTTGACGTCGAAGACAAGGCAGAAGCGATTCCAATTAGCGGTTAATTACCTGACGATTTCTTTTTCCATTCGACTCGCGATCGTTGGATTTGTCCTTCTCAAAGACAAATGTGTTGTGCGCTGAAAAAAAAAAGTAAAAGGCGATTTGAATTCTCGATGCAAAATACTAAGCGACGAAGCTTGAGTAGCTCGTGCTCATTTGCAAGCGAATGCAATTTTCTTTTTATTTTGCCATTGTTTCATGTTCATTTCCCCGGAGACCCGAGACAACTGATTTCTACTAGAAATGATCATTACCGACGAAGCGAACCACTAACGTCAAACACAAATAAACTCAGCAGTTACAACTATTGTTCTGACAAACGGAAACGCTTAAGAGATTGTACACATATAAATAAACTTTTACGGATTAAACGAATGTAATTGACACTTGAATTAAAAGCCTTACCATTAAACTTTAAGCAATACGAGTTCGACTTTTTTTTTATTTCTTTTTCTCACCGAATTTTCTTAACTCATTTACATTGTGATTCGGGGACCGTACAAGACTTGCGTTTAATTTTAAAAGAAAAAAAAATGTTATTTTTATATTGAAATTTTAGTTAAAGATTTCGACAAAAAACAGGAGTGAAGTAAATTGGTTGGAAATTTTAATTTCTTTCGTAATATTTAAGAATTAAGCTATAAACTAGAGAATAATGGCTTAAATCGAAAGCTCTTATTTCGTAGCAGATGTTGCGCAAGAACGCAAATGACAAAATAATCGCTTTGAAAATAGCAACGGTTAATGTCAATTGATACTTCGGCTTTAAGACTATTGAAATTTCTCAATTTCGTGATCGTTTTTCAGGCTTTAAACTGCCTACTTCCTTCTCTTCTTATTCGTTTCTTTTTCATGCATAATGACATTGCGAAAACGCGCAACCGCCCAACTCTCGCAATTTCTATGTAAACAATGGGTATGAAAATTTAAGAAATTGGCATATTTTGCCATTTAAAATTTTTCATTTACTCGATGATAATGAATAAAATGTAATTCTTTTAAATTTTAATCGATTTAGTGTTTAGTGTCGAACGAATCCGTCTTCTTCAAGTGTGAATCGCCTTCGGTCTCCGCCCTCTTCTTTTAGTCAATAACGACACTGACATTATCATCCATTTCCTAATTGGCAACCAATGTTTGAAACCGCTAAAAGATTACAAGAGCAAAAAAAAGGAAGACTAAGTAAGCACTTTTGGCAAAAGAGAGAAAGGACGATGTTGTTTAGATAACACTTAACATTTTTGAAAACAGTTTGGAATCACTCAACTTCAACACCAACAACATTAACTGGGCAAATTTCATTCTCAAACACGGCATTTGACCACTGCTTCGTCGAGTTCTCATTCCTTACTTATTTAATGAAATGGACTCGTGTCAACTTATCTAATTGCATCAGACACAACATAACGTCGTTAAATGTCACGTCCAGAAGCCGAAACCAACGACCGCAATGCGAATGACTTAACTCGAGTAAAGGACGAAGCACGACTTCCAGTGCCACGAAAACTTGTTTTGCTCGACCATCGAAATTCTCAGAAGAGGGATACGTTTTCAGATACGAATCAGAGTTATTGGTCCCGAGACCTGGTTTATATACATCACAGTGTTAAAGAACCCGTGAAACGTCTCCCGATAAGCGCGAATCTAAGCAAGTTGATGAAGATCACTCGTGGCATAAGTATTTAGCTGCGGAAAGGAACCGACCGACGTTAAATTAAACGATGCCCGTAAACAAAAGTGGGTATTCACAAGTGGGTCCCACGACCGTTTGCAATCGACTGGTGGAGAAAGTAGCAAACACAAATCAATGAAAAGACGACACGCGGCCCGCACGAGTAGCAGAGGCGCGCACAACAGACTCAATTAATTTTCATTAGCGTAATCCAAGTGAACAGCGAGCGACGCGATCACACCTAATCCCACAGTGCGGACAATCATTACTCATGGAATCTCTCGGTATAACGTCGTCTCAAGACTCGCTCCAATTCGAACCATCAACTCATCAGCCAATAATAGAAGTCTGCGTTTATGTGTGTTCAAGGCAACAGCGACAGAAAAAAATATCACCAAATCGTCTTAGCAATTAAATTTTCCTCCGACGGGTCAATTAAGCGCGCAAACTCGTTACGACAAAGTAAATAAAAATTTTAATTGATATAATTTTAATTTTAGAAAAAGTGGGAATGGATGAGGTCGTTCGAACTCGTTACGCGATTCGTGATGAAAACATTTACCGCCCACGTCATGAATTTGGAATTGACCGTAGTGTGTTTCAACAAAAGGTTGGAAAGGTGAAGGCAAAGAGAGTCAAATTACATTCGCGGTCGATAGTTGTGTTTGCTTTAAATAGGCCACTGTTGCGTGATCGAGTATTGTTAAATCTCGTTCGTAATAGCATGTGGATGATTATGCACTAACGAGAGTTTGCTATAAAAAGGGATATACAAATATCAATTTTTTTATTTTTTTTTTCCAAAATAGCAAAAACACAAATCCGAGATTGTTTTTAGTTGGTTGATTCGTCGCTAGCAGCGATTTTGGCATTTTTTCTTTTTTTGTCTCTGGTCTTTTTCTCTTATCCTCCCTCACTATTTCTTATCCACAAGGCCGACGAAAAACAAGGAAATTCAGTTGCTATAGTTACCAAAGAGAATTATTTGGCAAGAGTTCCTTCAAGCGGAATTGGACGAACCAACAATTGTTTTCGCAACAATTAGAAATAGAAAAAGCTGCGCATGTGCAGCACATGCTAATAATTTTATTTATTTTTTTTTTGTGTTGAGGGGGAAAGGGAAAAAACGATTTTGGAATGCATTGCGTGAAGAATTTTAATTAAGAACAGGAATCCTAACCAGATTTAAAATTTAATCACATTTTATGTTTCAAATTTAGTTGCAAATGTAGATGATATTTAAACTGTATATAAGCACACACTCGTTTGCGAAAACAAAATTCATATATCCCTAATAATAAATTCTTTTTGAAACATTTCACTTATTATAAAAAGTAATAATAAACTTGGGTCAAACTTGTGTGTTTGTATTTATACAACTCGTGACACAAGACGAAGAAAAATGATTTGATAGAAAATGAATTAACTCGAACAAAAAATCCAATCCAATTGAATCAGAGAAAAATAAAGTAAAAAAAAAATATTTGTAAGTTGTTATCAGTGACGTCATCGACACCCTTCATGAACTCAATCACAGATCCAAAAACAATTTTCTACTAGCGTGAGTTTTACAAATGATCTTTGACCAAAAAACCATTTGTCGAAAACGCCACGATTGACCTAACCTCATTACAACGTATAAAATCCAATTAAAAGTGTCGGGTTTAATAATAAAACTCGTTTTTATAAAATTACGAAGCTCCCAAACAAGGGAAAACGTCAAATTGCAAGTCTGTTGATAAGGATAAAAAGGAAAATGCGAAAAATTTACTTTAGACATTCGCATAATTCCTGTTCTCTGTGGGAAAAAAGAAAGTGAGTTGCTAGGCTGCACGCGTCAAGTATTTGCCCACAATTTCGTGCATGGCTGAACATGCACCTCGAGCACATGAACGAAAGCTCCACACAGTGCAGGAAAAAGGAACTATCCGAACGGAAAAACACAAAAGAAAAACAAATTGACAAAACTACTCTTGACGTAATACGAACGTCTTCCTACAAAATGGCACGTTAGGATTTTTTTTTATTTAAACAATAGCTCTTCTATTAGGAATGCAGTCGAACCGAAATGGTAGCGAAAATTTAATTTTCCCTATATTTCGTATTTATCGTTTTACGATGATTGTTTTGTTGTGGATTTTTTTTCGTGGTGACAAATTTGGGATTAAAGTTTTAAAGGGTGATTGGACTATAAAACTGGAAACAATAAAAGTCGCTTTAAGGTGCGGATGGATGTGGTATATAAAACGTTGCCAATTTTCGCTTTATTTGCTCTTCAGTCGAGAGCAAATCAGTTTCTAATTTATTTTGTTTTCCAATTTTAAATTCGAATAAATTTTATTTAATAATGCCAAATTAAGCAATGCCATTTGTCGAGTTTCTCGATTCGCCGAGTAAATCCGAAGGAATTAAATTGGTATAAGGATAAAAAGAGAAGAATTAATTTCAGGATGTAGCCGCGGGTTGGACCAATATTAGTACCCGCATTGTAGAAAACTACCCGTATGAGAACGTGATATGGAAGTGGAGTTACGTTAATGTATTGTCACAAGATGGCGAGTTTTTTTTTTCTCCCTATTTTTTATGTAGTATAGAAATTGAGAAAGAAAAAGCTTTTCTCATGTACCCTAAAGCGAGTAAAAGATGGAGCCTAATCAGAAAATTTTGCAAACTGAAAATCAATAAGTATCTGTCATTCAACTTCCCTTTCTCTATTCACATTATGTCGTGTGCATTGTAAAATGAAGTTGGTTTGAAATTCGAAGATGGTTAAAAAAAAAAATGTTCAAAATGGCTGAATAAGAAACGAGTGCCATCCGGTGGTATAAATGTTGAAAAAATATAAATTTTAGCAAATTAAATTCAGTAAATTAAATTCACATTTAAATTTTTTTTTAAAATAAAAAAAAAAAAATAAAAATCTTCAAACAGCGGATTATTTGGAATTAACGAATGAATTTTTTAACCATTTAATTTTTTTAATATTTAAAAAAAAAAAAAAAATTTAATCGGTTAATTATAAACTCGAGTATTTTCTTCGACATAAAATAAAAACTTCCCTGCAACTTTTAAAAAAAATCGAACATGACGAAAACAATATTCGTAGAATTCTATAATGACTGTGTTCACATGACGGGTCAATGTTCCAACCCAAATCGATTGATTTCAGTTTACCTTAAAAAGAAAGAGAAAAGCGAAAAAAAAGAGTCGAGTTTAAACTCCACCCTTTTAGAGCCTGATTCGAGCCACACGTATCTCGCCTTTCTTCGTTTTTTTTAACGATGTGACGTCATTAAAAGACAAGTTGGAGCCTCATTTATCGATTACCCCTTCCCCAAATCAAATGTCAGTCAAAAAATTTAACGCAACTATGTTACTATGGAAACTCACATTTAACGAATCTATTTCTAGTTTGATTTTTATTTCATTTCCTTTCAAATGATTTTTTTTGTCAATTTCTCTTATTTTATTTCTGCGCTATCTATTTTGTCCATCGATATCGATTAAGTAATTTGTACAAGCACTTCAAATAACGGTACACACAACGAAATTTGAATTTTTTTTTTAAATAAACTAATATTGACGTTGTTCTCGGTTTGTTTTCTAAAAATAAAAAGTGATAAAAAAATTTCATAATAATAAATAATGTAGAAAAATATTTTTTTTCCAATAAAAATGAGGTGTTGACAATTTGTTAAAAAAAATATTTTCCGTATGTAATTTTTACAGGATCATTTCGACTTTTTTCATAATTTATGCACATTGTGTTACAACTTGGAGTTGTTTACGTTGCAATATTCTGAGAAATTTTAAAAATTTATAAATGAAATTATATTAGGTTTTATAAAAGAAGTTGTAATATGGAAAAGGCTAACCGGAGGAATAAACGAATTCGTAATTACCGTTTTAAAAATTTAAAATCCTCTTTTGCAATATTTTATTGAATTTCCATAATAAATCTAATGAAAGCATCGCGCCATCTGGCGTGGATATTTCTAAATTAATTATGTAAATAAAATTATTATTCTAAGATGAAACGATGAAAATAAATAAACAAAAAATAAGCATTAATTAATTGTAAAAGCAAACATAAAATTAAAATAAAATATTATTAACAAACTGCTTATGGAATAGACTCGACACTCGCACCTTTCTCACATTCGAGTTTTATATAAATATTCATCCACATTCGTTTCAATAGACAAACTCATTAAATTAACAGCTTTAATTTAGAATTCCACATTAAATTAGAAAGGAAAAAAAAGAGAAATCTTTGTGTTGGCCTCTATTTCCAACATCCATCTACGTAATTAAAGTTTCCCGCCACTCGGGACCACAACTCGGGTGTACAGGGGGCGTTGATGGAACCTCAGCACTTGAAACAAGAACCTTTTTATTCGTACACACTATTCATCCAGAAAAGCGCATTTTGTTAAAACTGTTTCCATGACGACCTTTCTTATTTACTTCTTCTCCGCTTTTATTTGTCCCATTTTTTTTCTTTGTAATTGGCATTTACTTTCCAACAAATTAATCACCCACAAGGCCATTTTTCTTATTTTAACTTATTCGCGTGCAACTTGATCGTTCAACAACACTTAAACTATAAATTTCAATTTTTATGTCTTTGATTTTTACCTCGAATTCCTGCATTGCGTTAAGTGCTGCTTTAAAGATATTATGATAATACGGTTACGTTATTCATTTCATTTTAAATGCCAACTTCAAGTTGGGGTTGAATTTAATTTAAGAAATTTAACCGAACAAATGCTATTGGGATGTGTTGTAAGAGTAATTCAAAGTTAAAATTTCTTATTGCAAATACATTCCTGAAGTAACATCGACTTTAAAATATTAAAGTTTTTCCAATTTTTCCCCCTATCGAATATTCAACAAGGTATTACGAGTTGATTCTTGTTTTGATTGCATTCTGTGCTTTGAATACTTTTTTTAAGCAATAAAATCCCGAATTTATGCGAAGAAATGTAGAAAATAAGAATAGGTCTATGATGGCTTAACTTTAAAATGACTTTTTCAAAACAATAAAAATTCCAAAAACATCAAAAAAATAATGCGAAATTTTCCCAAAAGTGAACGCAGTTAAAAAAAAAATCGATATTTTTACAACGATAAAAATATATCGTTTAATTTCATCGAATTACGTTTAGGTGACGTTCACTCATTTAATTACATCGGTTTGAATCGCACTCGATGTTATCGTAAGCAATGGTCATCTTTATGAGGTGTTATCAAATGTCAATGACTGCAAAAAAAAATCCATAAAACTGTTGAGTGATCACGACGGTGATGACGATAATAGTAACACGTAAAAGCTCGTATAATTTAGGTTAATACATTGTAAGACGAGAAAAGCGGGTCTGTTAAATTTCATAATTATCTGCAAGAAACCTAATTGGATTTTACTGAAACCAGAAGCACAAATAAAATTGAATTATCGATGTTACTACAGACTCGATTCGATTTTTCTCTCTTTCTCTCAGCCAATTATAGACTGACATCGTGACGTCAGCGATTTACAACAATTGAACCCATTAATTAAAATTTCTAAACCGCCACTTAAAAACACAAGTGGAAATGCTTTTTTACCAAAGTATCCAATAAAATTCTCCGACTCTCACTCTCGAGTCGAAATAGACGAAATTTTTAATAAAAAAAATATTAATTACATAAAATATTCATAAGCATTTTCAACTTAATTAAGACGAGTATTTTTGTTCAATGAATTCGAATAGAAGAAAACGGAATTAAACGGTTTTTTATTATTAAATAATCAAAATCAATATCGATACATCCGTTTGAAATTCACCTTAATCACATTGAGTGACATCACGTCCGGTTGAATTTTCTTTCTTTTCCCCAACGAGAATTGCGGTCGAAGCAGTCGAGTGTATTGACTTAGCCATAGTTTAATCGCCCTATGGCATCGAATGAATGCATTCGAGTGAATCATAAGCCACAATAAGATTTAATAATACGAATGATTTTGAAATTTAATTTCGGAAAAAATTTAAAAATCGAAGTTGCGATAAGATGAGGAAAAAGAGAAAATTTTAAAGAAGCAATTAAGCGATGGAGCTGAATTAGTAGAAGAAGTCGCCACCAGGGGACTGTCGTTTGTAGTTTCCATAATGGCGACAATTTGATGTTGGTTGACTCTCCCTCGGGGGCGCTTAGTGGGTCCAACCCCGTTTGTTTCTGTAGATGCAGACAAGTGAACATCACGATCTTTTTGGTTACTATGGCGACGAGAGGCTGGGCCATTGATCCGAGCGCGAGGCTCGAGGTTGTGGCGGCGGGGGGAAAATTCAGCTCACAATGGGATTATCTCTAGCTGCCGATGATAACAACCAAGAGAGATGAGCGGTGCACGCATGCGTGTGTTTTATCGCAATTATTAAAATAGTAAATAAGTCGAAACCCCTGGCGACAGTGTTTCGCAACTGGAATGGATGGTCGCTCGTTATAAGAAATTTAAATAATTTCGCTATTGTTTGATTGGCAAATGGAGAAAATGAATAAATGATAATCACGTAAGAAAGCGAAATATCGATTTATTAATACCAGAACATCGACCATTTTTATTTAAAAAAAAAAAAGTCATTTGTAATCTGTCATCTTTTAGAGGTTAATAAATCATTCTACCACTAGTTTTCAATTTAAAATTAAATTCAATTTCAGTATTAATAAATCCCAATTCGAATTTGTAAATTAATTTTACAATCAAAAGTAAAAAGTTTAAAAAAAAATTTCGCTGTTGATAAAACAAAGAGAAAAATAGAAAAATCAAAGTCCCTCGCGATTATTCTTTAGCAAACAAACAAAAATCAATTCATTTTTACGGTTCAAACCTATTAACTCTTTCGCTAATTAAGGGGTAGAAAAGGGAAAAAATTGATTTTATGAAAATATAAAAAATAGAAATTCTTCGTTTAATAATTTAATCAAATTTTCAAATCAAAGCAAGCAAATCAAACGATGTGTAAACAAACTATTCATTTAAATTATAAATATAAAATTATACAAAATGTATAAAAATATCAAAAATTTTTAAAAATTAAAATTCATTTGAAAATAAAATTTTAATTAAAATTATCACTAATGAAATTCTTTTGTTTAAACCAACCATGTCTTTTGTATATACCAAATGTTGTTTATCATAAAGTATATAAGATCAGTTTTAAAGCCGACAAATTATTTAACAAATTTAATAACAACCTCTAAACCGCTGGAGCAATTCAAAACTTGATTTCAATAACAATTGCATTTCAACAATAACAAAAAAAAAATTTAAAAAAGGAAAATAGTGGACCGATCAAATTTTGAATCAAACTACAGTTAGCGCACAATAAGGTTTTAGCGCAGCTGCGTGGCATGCGCGCACTCATTGTTTGTCTATTCCATAACCCCCATTCGCAACTGCAGAAGCCACCAGCTGTCCAAGAATAAAGACTTTCATCTCATTAACCGTGTGTAGGACCCGTGACTCCCCATCGCCCTCACATCCCCACACTAAAATCCCAATTCCCCTTTCCCTTTATAAACCAGGCGCTATAAATCGATCGTCAATGATTTCGACTACCCCATCTTCGATATTCTATTTACCGCTTTGTTTTTATCCCGAGTTGCCGTAGACGGTGGAAGTCGTGAAAAGCGGTGAAGGGTAAACATAAAGCGGCAGCTGTTGAAATTTATACAAGTCGAAATTTACATTGGGAGTATCGAGTCGGTTCAATCGTAGTTTTGGCTCAGGTCGATATTGCAACAAACTATCAACGGCAGACTCGTCTAATTGGCCAGCTGTCTCGATGAAACTTCCATTCGCTGCCAATAACGCTCCCCATTAGCTATTATTGCACGTGCGATGTCACTAAGAATGCGCATTCCGATGCGTCATTCGAGATAATGGTCCAGCATTTCTTATATGTGATTAGGATGTTCTTATTGTGCAAGAAGGAAATGAGGCCTGTTTCTCGTATTGGATTTTTGGTTTCTTTTTTCTTTTTAAAATAAAATTAGAAATGAACTAATCGATTGTTGTACGAATTGAATGTTAACTCGAGACGAAAAATGTTTTTATTCAATAATTCTAATGATAATACTACAATTGAAGGTTATACAATATAATGACCGATTTTATGGTAGGAATTTTGTTTACAATGGTCCAAGTGGTTTTTGAAATCGATTATTACAGGTAATAATAAATTGACGCAACAATTTACGGGTTTATAAAGCTGTTAGTTAATAGTTATGTAACTAATGAATGATTAAAAAGACAATTCAACAATAGAAAAATTTAACTTTTGAAAAAACTATACAAAGATTATTTTAAAATATTTTTTTTTAATTTAAATTTATCAATATAAAAATTGAATAAATAAATAATTTATTTTTTTTATTATTTTTTAAACATTTTTAATATTTTTTTTTTTGAAATTTTATTTTTCATTTAACATCAAAGAATCATAAATATGAAAATAGTAAACAATCACTACGTAAAGTAAAAATTTCATAGCATTAAACAAGAAAATCTATTCGATATCGAATTCCTTTACTTAAAATAAAAATTTCTTGACTTAAAAATAAAATAACTAAATAAAAAATCCAAGTTTTTTTTTTATTTTTCCCGTAAAAAAAAAAAAAAAAAATCTGAAAAAATATTTTTCTGTTATATTTTTTTCATTCCTGTCGCCATTTTCCTTTGGGAACTGTGAGTTGCTGGTACCACGGGGCCATATTTTTCAGTGAGAAATGGCAACCTATAAAAAAGAAAAAAGAAAGAAAAAAAAAAGAAAAAGAAAAAAAAAGTATCACGTTTGGAACGAAAACCTCGTCTCGCAGTCTTATCTACTCGCCCCTTGAGGGCGCACTTGCAACAGCTAAAAGAAACACACATTGTTCAAAAACCATATTTAATATTATTATAACCACACGAAATAAAACCCAATTGATACTTGAACAAAAATAGCCATAATTTAAAAATTATTAATTTTCATTAAAAAAAAAAATTAAAATTATTTTTATTTAATTCAAAAATAAAATACGATTTGGAAGTGAAAGTATTAAAGAGAAAAATAAAGTAAATAAAACGAAAACAAAAAAAAATGTGAACAGCAATAAAAAATTAAACAGACCAGGCAAAACGAGTCGATAATCGACAATAGCGCAGATGCTTATCTGGCCCTGACACAGGGTGGGGGTTGTTTGAGTTTTCTAGTAACGCGCATGCGCACAGCCATGTATCGAGCGTCTGTGTGGGCGTCTCGTGCCTGATTATTTACGGCTCCACGCTGTCTGTTTCCAAGGCAGCCAGCAAAACCCTCATCTCAGCGATGGCTTCTGGGATCGGGTCTGGCGCCGATACTCACGCGCTTCCGTAAATTGTTTTTCTTTAGTTAAAAATCAATCATTAAAATATTCTCCATTGATATTTTTTAGGCCTTTTTTTCCGCGGTCTCACCCTTTTAATCGCGTGCCACTAATTTTAAGGCTATGCGTTTCCATGCCAACAAAAGTGTAATTAAGCCAATGGCATAATAACGTGAGCCATTGTCCCGCTACAAATTGCTATGACGTCATAATGGGTTTGTCTTGTTGACGCTTTCGAGTTAAAGATGGAGAAAGTGGGGGATGGGGTGATTTTAAAGACCAAAATGAGATTATTCGAGCAACGCAAATTATTCGCAAACAGGTTTAACGCTTAAATCCTGTTCCGATTTTGATTGTTCTTTCTAAAGAGATTGACACCAATCGATACATTTGAATTAAGGTGAGGTGAGATGAGGTGAAGGGGTAGCGAGAGGTGTTTACCTAACGTCGCCACGCTTGTTCTACTCCAACACGCAATAAAAAATTTTTCCATCATCATCATCGCCAGTAATAAAAACAATGGAAAGGAAGAAAGAAAAATAAATTTTTTTTTTTGAAAAAATAAAAATAGTGGTAGTAAATATTTATAATAAAAGAAAAAACACGATTAGAATTACACAGTTTAAAAAATAAAGTAAAGGGGAATAGAAATAGCAAGGTTGTAACCATGGTGATTGGAGGAATGAAAATGGTTGAGTTTTAAAAATAAAAGCTCACTGATTGCCAGGTTTAATAACAAGGAATCCCGCACTCGCTACCATGACGACAGATCAAATGAATGAAAAGACCCCCTACACATACAACCAACCGCCCCTTGTTGTGTCGCTTCACACCGATACAACACTGCCGTGCTAAAAGCCGCATTTCAGGGTGCGCTTTTTATTCTCTTATTTTTCTACCCAACAAAAAACGATCAAAACAAAATATTTTTCTTTTACAAAAATAAAAAAATAAACAATTTTCTCTTAATATTTTTATTTAAATTTTTAATTAATAAAACAAATACAAAAAAATTTTTTTTTTCAAAAGGTTTTAAGAGGAAAACGAATAATAATAAAGGGATAGAAGTTTTCGTTCACGGAGCAATGGCCCCCGTTTTCAAGCATTGATTGGGGCTGCGAGCAAAGCGCGTGCCACAATGGCCGCACGCTACTCGATTTCACACATCCCACCACGGATCAATACCCGACGTTGGAGGACCCCTGCCCGGGGGGAGCCGGCGGCAGCTGTCGCAGTCTAGTCATTACTCCCTTCCCCTTTGGTCCATTGTATCTGTGCGAAAGTAGATTGTTGGAATAAATTAAATATTCTGCGTGGTCCCATCTAGGCTACTCCAATTCACTGCATTAGTTAAGTAAATAAAAGTTTAAAATAAAAATAAATATCTCGAGAGTAAAACATTTATCGATTACTTTTACCTAGTAAATAAAAAAATTATAATTTAAAAATATAAAAAATAAATTTCCGTTTTTATCCTTATAAATAAATTAAAAACGAAATCACATTAAAAATCCACATTTGGCATTGAAACGTTAAAAAAATATTTCCACGTTTATATTTATTGACCCATTGTTGTTCTACTCGCCTCGTTTTATTTCAATTACTGTCACGTTATAATATCATAAATCGGTCAATAGAACAACCCGTTAACCATCAGAGTAGCTGTAAACGAAATTAAGTCCAAAACTATTATATTAGTTTGAAAAATAAAAAGAGCAAATTCTTTAACTATCGATTAACAACGTCGGGCGCAGATCATTAAACATTAACTCGAGTGTTTTTCTTCCTCTGCCAAACCCTTTAATTCATATACTTATTGATAAATAATAAATTAAAGCCATCCATTTCCATATAATGTAACTCTTATTTGTTTTCCTTGATAATATAAATAAATGAAATACATGCCATTTAAAGCAAAAAATAAAATTATTCAGTTACAAATCCCTTTGCGAAGCCAACAACGCGACTACTACTAAACTCGAGAACCCAATATAATCCATCAATATATGATGTTTGTTTCGGCAAGAAAAACGAACATAAAAAGTAAAAAGCAGTTGAATTTTACGAGCGCCGGTCTCACTTTAAGTCGCAGACGAACTTGAAAACGTGAACGAGTCCCTTAGCAACCAAGTCCAACGTCCTATTGATTTCAGGCGGTAGCACTTGTGTCAATTGCCTACTGCCAGGCGAAAGTAATCCATCCGTTCAAACAAGGTTGCTGGTTTTGCCATTTCAATACTATTGCTTTATGAATAACCAAAATTGCATCACAAAAACTGAGAAACACATCGCTCGAGCTTTCTATTCTATAAAATTGAGAGCTTTTCAAGGATTGTTGTAAAGTGCTAACGACTAAAATCTCCCACTCGCAATCAAACAATGCCATTAAAAGTGAGTATTTCATACAAATGCATCTGAAAAGTGCATTTTTCCATGGCTTTCTCGTTTACTGATTTTCCTGTTATCTATTGACAGCGGGGTATTAAAGGGTTTTAGGTTAACAGTGAGCTTCTATTTTTTGTGGCAATACTATTCTCTCCCCCATTTTCTTTCACTTTTGGATGCGATTCATCGATGACTTAAAGTATCTTCCAAGAACTGATTATGGTTAAAGGTCAGTGTTGACCTCGATTGCTATTTATCAACCATAAAGTGGGTAAATCCCGTAATTTTGTGACTGTAAGAGGCTTCTTGTTAAAAGGTTATTACAATACAGCAAAATAAAAGTATTAAATTAATCGAAATTAGATGCATTCAAAAAGTATTTTTCTCATTTAAAAAATAATTAAAATTAAATAAATTTTTTTTTATATTAAATTGTCACCTAAAGGTGAAGAAAAAATGATTGGAATGGTCGAGCAACTGCCAAACACATTGCTGGACTCTCGGTGAGACAAGATAACGTGGGTCTTGGCTTTTAAAAAATCCAAACACTTGAGCAATGTCATTTGACAATTACAAAATCAATTTATAGTTAATCTAATCAAAATCCAAGTCAATTGAAGTGAGTTTGTTTAAATAAAATAAAAATGTTCATAAATTATACAACTTCATACAAATTCACTAATAGTGAATTTGAAATTAATTAAATCAACAGTTCGAATGTTGATTTTAATTAAAAGTACAACATATGGAAATCAAAAATTAAAAATACTGATCTCCAGACACACGTAATCGCACGTAAATAAATTCACTTTTTGGATGCACCTATTTATAATAAGACTCATAAAAAAAAAAACTTTGCATTAGGGTAAAGCGAAAAGAACTTAAGTTTCAGAATAATTTATTGTATAAGTAGTCAACATGGAAAAGTACAAATATTGCAATACAACCAAACTACTTCGGAAAAAAACGTACAACAGCCGGCTGTTATTTTTTTTATCATCTTATCTTTTGACAAATAAATTAATTTGTAAAATGTACACAATCTCATCATTGGTAATCTCAAACTGGGCTTTGAAGAAAGAGATCTGAAATAGAACACTCAAGAAATATTTTTTTTCTTTTCTTTTTCGTTTTTAAGAGAAATTTTTTTTTCTTAGGGGAGGGGGGAAAAATTGATAAAAGAGCATTTATTGGGATTAAAAGGAGGTGGGAAAAATTGCAATTAAAAATGAAAAAAAAAAAATAAAATAGAAAATGTAAATATTCATTCCCTAGTTGTTGTTTCTTTTTTTTCCATTTTATGAGAGATACTCAAAGATGAACAAAAAGTGTGTCACACAAATTTCCACAATAAGCAAAAAACTACACGATTGGCTAAAAGTAATTAATCCATCAGACTATAAGGATTTTTTTTCAACATCAACTTAGAGGTTAGTAATTAATTAATTAATTATTAAATTGAAAAAGAGAATAAATAAAAAGCGAAAAATAATTTTTTTTGTATTTTTTTTTAAATATAATTTTTTTCATATTATTTTTACCTATTATAAAAAGGATTATAACGCGAGAAAAATGACACCAATGACAAAAATCATTAGATATAATAATAATAATAAATAAATAAATAATTAAACACTTTCAAGAGCGTGGGATTACACAATTAAGTAGATTTTTTTAAAATTATTTGTTCTTTTCTCTTAAAGAATTTTTTTTCACTATTTACACTTAAAAAGAGATCAGTTTTTTTTAGCTCCAAACTGGCCCTATATTTTTGTTCGTTTTTATAATAATAGAAAAAATTCAATTCAATAAATTCAAATAAAATGGAGATGAGAGATAGAGAGAAAAAGGGTTAACACATTTAATAAGGATTAAAGATTTTTCTTTCTTTTTTTTAAGTAGTAAAATTTCACACTAAACTGAGACACGAAAACTGAGTATATATTTGTATACAGATACAAGACTAGCGTCACAATTGAAAAAAGTTGAGCCAAGACCATGCAACAACGTCTAAGAAAAAAAAGGAGTGAAAGATTTTTTTTTTTCAGTTTTTCCATAAACTCTAAAAAGATTTTCTTCAAGAAATGTCTGTTCTCTCTCTCTTTGGAGACGCTAATAATAAATAGAAAAATTAATTTTTATTTGAATTCAGGGGGTTTAAAATGTGTGGGACCTTCTCTTCTTTATTTTAAATTTCATAACTCCTTTAATCATGGAACAATAAATTATTGCATCATTTTGAGGAAGATTTGGATTTCCCACCTCAATAATTTTAATATTATTTATTATTATTAACTTTTTTTAATATTTCATACGCCATTCAAATTGATGGCTGTGCTGCCGAGACAATTCACTGGAACGTCAAAAATATTTTTACACTTTTTTTTGTCTTTTTAAAAGTGAAAACTACTAAAAACCTTTTTTGTATTTTTTTCTACAGCTCAAAAATGTCTACTTGTGGGGGTGGACTATTTATTTCTAGCTACCATTACTCTCCATTGTTTTTTCTCTAGAAAATCAATTTGATTTTTTTGTTTTTTTCTCCTCTGTGCTTATTAAATATTTTACAAATTCCATTCAAATATCCCAAATAAGTTGAAAAGCAAAGCCAAATTTGCTGTTTTTTTTTTTGTTTTCTTATTTTTTACATTTTGACAAAAAATTGCATCCGAGAAATATTATTAACTAGGCTTAGCAGACATCTTTTGCCACCTTTTAAATATTAGCAGAAACAATTTTTTTAAAATATTCTGCAGCATCAAACAACTTCATAAAATACATTCAGTATTTTTCTCTTTCAAGCCAGCCTCAAAACTTGGGATGGAAGGGGTTTTATTTCGTCAAATGAGTAGCCATTGTTATCCTTTTGAAATTCGCGCTAAATAATCCCCTCCCGCCCCGGCCAAAAAACAGGACACAAAGTCCGTGACTAGATTTGCTTAGTTCATAT